>CAUYUJ010002780.1:299282-311782 GCA_963575745.1 Prorocentrum cordatum | reverse complement strand
TCACACGTCTCTTGGCCCTATCGGGAGCCCCATCCAAGGCCCGAGTGGCAGGGTCCGCATGCGGCACCCGCCCCATGTCGGCACACCCCGCACTCGTCCCCCCTGCTTCTCACTTACCTCGCGGCACCAGCGACTTCATATGGTTTGGCCCTTCGCCAGGATAGTTTTTTATCCGGTGGCGATAACGGGCGTGATGGTGGTGGTAGGGGGGATCAGGGGAGGCTGGCCACGTCGCGATTCGGGCCGCCGCCCTCTGGGGATGGCGCGAATCGTGACATGTTTAGGGGGGGAGGGGCAGCGGGGGGGGGCAGGGCCGGTCACGAGCGTCATCACGAATTTACGCCGGAATTCGGATTTGCCGACGCTTTTTGACAAGCTCGTCCTGGATTTTGACGGTCCAGTTTTCGTGGGGTGTTTGCAGCGGGAGGTCGCGTCAAATTTCAGATTGTGCCTCGTCGTTTTCATGGTAGCCCCGCCCCGTCAGGCCAACCCGAGTCCCCCGAATCCGAGTCTTCCGCCTCCGCGATCTTTCCATCGACTAAACGTTGGGGTGACCCTTCGCCAGGGTGACCTTTTGTGCGAGCCAATTGCGGCCCCTGGTTCGTTATGCATGAGATGGCGATGCGCAGCAGCGGCTTGCGCGCCCGCGTTCGGCGCCGCCGCGCCCCGCCGAAAGGCCTGGTCACCAGAGGCCGCCTCTCTGCCTGGGGTCACTCCTTGCGTGTGGCCGGTTCCCAGGACACGTCACCAGGGCTTCACATAAGAGTGACCCTTCGCTGGAGTGACCTTTGGTGTGGGCCCACTGGTGTGCCCCGATCGCCGAACGCGAGGCGGCAGTTGCCCCCCCGCTGCCCCCCAAGAGGCCGCGCACCAAAGTCACTCTTGCCCGGTGTCCCTCCTGCGCGTCGCCGGAGGAAGGAGAGGGGTCCTGAGGGAAAGGCGCCCTGAGCTTTTGCGCGCCCAACCCGGCCTCTCGGGGCCGTCGGCTGGGCGGCTCGGCATGGAGCGCCAGTCCTGTGCAGGTTCCTGGGGTCCAGGACCCGTCTGACTCGGGACCCGCTTCCTGGATGCCGAACACTACAGTCGGCGGTTGGGGAGGGATTCCGCGCAGCCGGGGAGGGATGGGCGGGAGGGGTGGGCTGGCAGGTGTGGCGCGAAGCGCCTCGCCTGCCAGTCCCTTCGCTCCCCTTTCCTCCCACATCTCTCCTCCCCTACAACTGGCCCCCTCCCGCGTTCCCCCCCTTCTTCCCGTCCTCCGAGCCCTTCGCTAGCCACGGGTACGCCAGCACATGGCCTGTACGCGACCAGAGCTTGTTGTGGCTGAGTGCCGCTTCTGCTGCCAAGCTCAGCCAGCACAGTGCCCCACCCCCACGTGTATTTGTGTATAGATACACATACTGTACATACATTCCTCCTCTTCCTGCTTCCTCTTCCTCCTCTTCCAGTCTCGTCTCTCTCTCTCTCTCTCTCTCTTCCTCCGCCTCATTTTGCTCTTCTTTTTCTCTTCTTCTCCCTCCCTCTCATATTCCTCCTTGTCCTCCCCATCCCTCCTATCTTCCCCTCTCCTCCCCCTCCCTCATCCCTCATACCTCTTTCTCCTCCTCCTCCTCCTCCTCCTCCTCCTCCTCCTCCTCCTCCTCCTCCTCCTCCTCCTCCTCCTCCTCCTCTCCCATCCTCTCCCTTCCCACCCTTGTCCTCCTCTTCTTCATCCTCTCTCTTTCTATCTCCCTCCTGTCTCCCTCCTGTCTCTGTTGTAGATGCTCCTTCTTCCTCATCTGTCATCGTATTTCCTCATTGCGTCTTCACTCCTCCTGATTATCCTTCCTTCCTCGTGCCACCTTCTTCTCCTCCTGCGCCCCTCCGTCCTCCCCGCGCAATCAGCAAGGTCGAGTCGCGCCGCCGGTCCTGGCCCACCACGGTCCATCGTGACACGCAGACCAGCGTCCCCATTTCCAAGCACTAGCGTCTCGAGCTCGTCCCCGCTTCCCATCCCCGTCTCGGAGCGGAGCGGCACGCTGTCCGCTTGCAGGCAGGGCACAGCGTGTCGCTGGGGCTGCGCCGTGACACGCTGAGCAAAAGTTACCGACCATGGGTGTAGCACTTGCCCACGCACGCCTGACCCCCTCTTTTTCCGACCTCCCACTGCAGTCAGCCCGCAAAGTAAGGATGGGCAACCTTCCCAAGGGTACCCTTGCATCCTTGCCCCTTCGGCCCATCCGCAGTGACTTTCGCTGGCCGACCTCGTTCGAGCAACGTTCACCTGGGCCTCTCCAAGGCCTTGGCATCCTGACCGCGCATCCTTATGATACGGGTTGACTGTGCCCTCCTCCGCTCCTTCCTCCTCTCGGGGGAGGGGGGGGGAGGCTGCCGTGTGCAGCCCGCTTCGGCCCCATCCGCCGGGCGCCTTTCTTTTCTGAGCAGGAGCTCCTGACCATATGGGTACAGCACGTGTCCGCGCACGCCTGACCCCCTCGTTGCCGACCTCCCCCCCCCTCTCATGTGGAAGAGTAGAAGAGACGATACAAAAGAAGCTACAATGTGATGGTGCTCCTTTTGTTCCTCGCCCCGTGTACTGAATCTGTTTATCTCAGGTGCATTCACCAACCCACACGTGTGTGCGCCCTCCTGTTAGGGCTTGAGCACCAGCCTAAACCAGTGAACAACAACCTGCCCTCCTCCGCTCCTTCCTCATCTCGGGGGAGGGGAGGGGGAGGGGGGGAGGGGAAGCTGCCGCTGTGCAGCCCGTGGCGGCCTTGTTTTCCTCGCTCCGCGGGCGCGGCGCGGACCCCCCTGGGTTGTGCAGGCGGGGCGCTCTGGTGGTCGGGGCCCGCTCCGGAGGTCTGACGGGGGGAGAGCCCCTGCCAAGGAAGCTCCCTGCCTGCCTCCAGGGTGCCCTGGGTGTCTCGGGCTTCGAGGGTCCTGCCACGGAGAGCACGACGTCCCCACGCCACTCCGGAGGTCTGACTGGGGGGGCCCGCTCCGGAGGTCTATCTGGGGGGGGCCATGCCAAGAAGCTCCCTGGTTGCCTCCAGGGTGCCCTGGGTGTCTCGGGCTTCGAGGGTCCTGCCAGGGAGGGCGTGACGTCCCCACGCCAAGAGTCGATGGACGCCCTGGGGTCTCAGGGTTGGGCCTCTCGTGAGAGGGTTCTCGTACATCTGATGCTCCACACTTTGTCTGATTTTGTTTCAGCGGATTGCACCTTACGTGCGAGTTCAACTCTTCGGGGGGCCCAGGTCCAAGACATATTTAAAAGCACAATCACGTATTTAAGATAAGCACGCCTCATTACAATATCAATGTGGCTAAGTTTTTACACATGTTGATGGTCTGGGGTGGTCGGGCCCCCACTGCAAGGCCCAGAGTCGGGTTCGTGGCCGCGGCTCGCTGTGGCCAGAAGCGCCCTCTCGCCCTCTGTGCGCAGCGATCCGGCCTCGGTGGCAGCGCGGGGGTCGTGGCCTCCACGGCCCCCCGGCGGCCCTCAAGGCATCCTGGCGCGGTGTTCTGGGTTGTGCGCGGCGGGGCCCTCTCGGCCGCACTCCCGCGAGGCCCGCTGTTGTGGGGCACGTGCGCGGACGAGGGGGGGATCACGGGACGCATTTGACAGAAGCAGAATCATAATAATGGTACGAATAATAATAAGAAGAATAATAGTGATAATAGTACGAATAACAATAAGAATGATAATAATACGAAGTTTCATAATAATAATAGTAATAATAATAATGATGCTAATAATACTACTATAATAATACTACTAATAATAATAATAAAAATACTAATAATAATAATGATAATAATAATAATAAGAATAATAATAATAATAATAATAATGGTAATATTACGAATGCTAATAATAGTAGTAATAATAGTACAAATAATAGTGAGGATGAGAATAGTATCCATAAACATAAGAACCATGAGAACAAGACAAATAATACGAAGACGAACAAGACGACTGGGGGACCATGAAATCTGGTGAGATATCATGGCCCCAGCCCTGATACCCGCACACAACCCTGGTCATCATCCCCCTCTTTGGTGGCCGCCCCCGAGGATCGCCTAAGTACACTCCGAGGGGCACGCCGGTCGTTGAACATAGATCTGTGCTGATGCCCAAATCCTAATCCTGCCTCAGGCTTAGAAAACCCAGGGTTCGCCAGAGACTGGTCCCCCCCACACAACGACGACCACCCTTCCACAACCCCCCCAAAAATCCTCCGAAAAGCCTCCCCTCCCAAAGTCCTCCGAAAAGCCTCCCTTGACCCT
This sequence comes from Prorocentrum cordatum, assembly GCA_963575745.1. NCBI lineage: Eukaryota > Dinophyceae > Prorocentrales > Prorocentraceae > Prorocentrum > Prorocentrum cordatum. Next base: position 307,516 of record CAUYUJ010002780.1, on the reverse strand, counting down.
TCCCGGAGGGCCTTCGGAGGCTCTCGGGATGGCTTCGGCGGTTTTGACAGGATTGCCAGTCCCCAAGCGAACCCTGGACGTTCTCTGACCTTGGGCGCCCTCCCGCTTCGGGAGTCGAGCGGTGGCCCCCCTCTCCTTCCCCGGCCGAGGGGCAGCCCTGGGCAAAAGCCTGCCCTCGGGTGCGCGCCGCTCTCGGGGGGCAGGGCCCTCGGGTGCCAGCCTCGAACGTATCCCTATCCCTAAGATGGACACGCCAAAAGGCGATGACTATCTTAGGGATCCGCCCTCAAAAAGTAAGGGAAGCCCTAAGCTTGGCATCGTGATGAGGAGGTGCCCAGCATAGGGATAGGGGTATGTTCCAGGCTGGTAACCCGGTGCCCGAGCGCGGCCCCCCAGGGAGGCCGAGACGGCGTGGGCCCCCTGCCGGTGCCCGAGCGCGGGCCCCCCGTGGAGGCCGAGCGGGCGTGGGCCTCGCCCGCCGGCGGCGGCCCGGGCGCCCCGCGGGGGGCCCGCTGGCTCCGCGGGCCGCGCAGCGGGTCGGAGGGCTTCTCGGGTGCCGTCGGCAGCGCGGTGATTCGGTGGCCGGCCACGGGAGCCTCCCATGCCATTGGCCCGCCTTCCGAGCACAGTATATGACTACCACCACCAAGGTCGAGAATAATCAACGATGCGATGTGGTGCAGTTTTGCTCTGGTGACAAGCCCGCAGTCCCCCTCCCGCCAGCCCGCGGAGCATGAGCAGGCGCGCCTGCTCATGCTCCGCGGGCTGCGCAGCGGGTCGGAGGGCTTCTCGGGGTGCCGTCGGCAGCGCGGTGCTTCGGTGGCCGACCGCGGGGGCCTCCCATGCCATCGGCGTCACCCCAACATGCCATCGGCGTCACCCCAACCCCTCGCCTGCCGGCGGCGGCCTGGGCGCCCCGCGGGGGGCCCGCCTGCTCATGCTCCGCGGGCTGCGCGGCGGGTCGGAGGGCTTCTCGGGGTGCCGTCGGCAGCGCGGTGCTTCGGTGGCCGACCGCAGAGGGCCTCCCCATGCCATCGGCGTCACCCCAACACACTGGACTGATGCGATGTGTGCCTGGCCCTCCATGGGGGCGACGCGCGCACCGAGAGATCTGACAGGATATGCGTCGCGGCGGGGGCTTTCTGGCCACACCGCTCGCGGAGCGATAGACTACAAGATGGGTATACTAGATGTTCGGGTCGGGCGCACGCCTTCAAGGAGGACACATAGTACTGGTATGTCTTTGTGCGTCCCATACCATCTTGCTGGCTCTGGCGAGTCGACGCTAATCGACGCGTGGGGGTCCCTGGCAGGCCCGCGCCGCATGTCCGCGGGTCTCAGCAGGTCGAAAAGGTTTCTCGGAGTTTCAGGCGGCAGCGTGATCAGTCTCAGAGGGAGGGGGGAAGGCTTCCCAGAAGCACTCTCGCTTCTCAGAAGGTGCGGCCTTCTCTGTAGATGTGAGGCCCGCGCCTTTCCGAGAAGCGGCCTCCTTCTAAGAAGCCCTCCACCGTGCCTGTACCCCCAATCAGCGCGCCACCAACGCTCGGTAGCAAGTCATGGGAGCCGTGCGTGTCCGCGTGACTCCTGTTTCAGAGCGCATTCGCATGCGATCCCAGACCTCCTCGCGTTGTGAAAAAAATGCGACGAGAGGTTTTTCACCATTTTCGGCCTCCGGGGGCCCTTCCCGGGCCTCGGGACGGTCAGAAAACGACTCAGGATGGAAAACCTGTCCCCGGGAAGGGGTCCAGACCTCTGGGGGTCGACGCAGGGAAAAGTCACGACGTCGGGGGCTTGGGATGGCGCCTGGGAGTCGATGGCAGCGTCGATGTGGCGTCGGCGTGCGCCGATGTAGCGTCGGTCAGTGCCGGTCAGCGTCGGCTCGCTGGAGTCAGCAACAGCCCAAAAACTAAATTAAAAAAAAAAAAAAAACTGTCGAGCAAAGATAAACAGAAAAAGCTCCTCGTCGATGTAGCGTCGCTTAGTGTCGGTCAGCGTCGGCTCGCGGGAGTGAGCAGAGGCAGTGTGGGGGGCCCCCACGAGCTGCCACCGAAGAGTCGTCACTGCCGCCTCGGAGCCACTCTCTGGGCGCCGCGGCTTTGCCGACTGTCGACGTCGAGCACCTCGCGTCCCATGAGCTCGGCCTGGTCTACAACCCTCGTCAAAATTGACCTCAAAAATGTTTGACATCAAAATTGACATCAAAATTGACGTCAAAATTGACATCAAAATTGACATCAAAATTGACATCAAAATTGACTACCCTCGTCAAAATTGACATCAAAATTGACGTCAACTGCTTGTCGGAAGAGCCGAGTATCGATGAGTGCGGGGTACTTGCATGCGCTGCCCCTCCAATGTCGGCCGACGTCAGACTTTCGAGTCAACTTCGGTCAGACGATCTTTTGCCCTCGCCCCGACATTGAAGGGGCGGCGCGTCGACATTGAGGGGCGCGCCGAAGTCGAAAATGACGTGCCAGCAACTTTTGAGGTTAATTTTGACGAGGGTAGTGGTCGGGTCCTGCCCGCCGCCTCCGCCTCCGCGGGCCTGCTGCCAGCACTGGGGAGAGAGCGGCGGAGGGCGGACGCCATGGCCGCGCGGGCCTGGGCACTGGCTCGAGCATCCGCGCAGGCTCGAGCCCGACGTCGGCCCAGGCCCGGGCCCCCGGAGTCGTGCCCTTCTCGCAGCGTCGGCCGCCGGAGGCTCACAGACCTGTTCCCCGAGGTCAGCTTTTCCTCCCGAGTGCCCCTTCGAGGGTCCCGCCGACGGTCCTGGGAGGCCCCCCCCCCCCCAGAGGCATCAACACTGCCTTCAAAAACCTTGCGTCGCGTTTTCTTCCGCAGACAGAGGAGGGCTGGGAAAAGAGAAAGAGAGAGAGAGAGAAAGGATGTGTGTGTGTGTGATATTCCCCCGCCTCCTCCCCAAGGAGTGCACGCCGATGGTCCCCACGGAGAGGGATGCTCTCTCGAGCACCATCCGGATGCTGGTGCCGGACCCCTCCCGCCGCAACCGGATCACCACGGCGAAGTACACGTGGTACACGCCCGGGCCTCACCGGCAGCCTCCCCCGTGCCCGCAGGGGTGCTCCCTTCGAGCCTCAGGTCGGGCATGTCTTCTTACAGGAGGGCAAGAATAATTAACAGTAGTCAGAAAATAATGAAACGTGGTCGTTAGTAGTTGGAAATCGTCCCCACAGTATGATGATGCTGAAGATGATGATGGTGATGATGATGATGATGCTGATGATGCTGATGATGCTGATGCTGATGCTGATGCTGATGCTGATGATGATGATGATTCATATTATTAGTAGTATTCTAATTAGTAGTATTAGTATTATTTTTTGGTATTAATATCATTAGTAGTATTATTTCTTAACATTAATATTATTATTCGTATTATGAGTATTATTATTATTATTAGTATGATCACTCGTAGTAGTAGTAATCTCATGATTATGAGTGTTATTCTTGCTATTATGAGTATTATTAGTATGGTTATTCCTCTTCGTCTTATTCTTTCCATTACAATTCTTAGATTCTGGAATCCTCCTCCTGCAGAGGGACTTGCCCGACTCAAATCCGGGCCCGTTCGGCTGCTCAGTCCGCGGCCGAGTGGGCTCAGACGCCGAGGACGGGCTCAGACGGGATTCCCTGGCAGTGGGAGCCTGGCCCGCTCGGTGGCCCTTGGCGGCGCCCGTCCAGATGCCCGCTTGGCGTGGGCCGAGAGGAGGAGGAGGAGGAGGAGGAGGAGGAGGAGGAGGAGGAGGAGGAGGAGGAGGAGGAGGAGGAGGAGGAGGAGGGAGGAGGAGGAGGAGGAGGAGGAGGAGGGAGAGGAGGAGAGGAGGAGAGGAGGAGGAGGAGGAGGAGGAGGAGGAGGAGGAGGAGAGGAGGAGAGTAGGAGGGGAGGAGGAAGAGGAGGGGGAGGAGGAGGAGGAGGAGGAGGAGGAGGGGGAGGAGGAGGAGGGAGGAGGAGGGGGGAGGAGCACGCGGCGGCGCCCGTGCCGAGCGCGCGGCGACTCCCACGTACCCGGCGCGCGGCGGCCCCCGTAGAACAGCGCGCGTGGCCCGCGGCGGCGGCGCCTTGCCCGGCGCACGGCGGCACCCCGCTGGAATGTCGGGGGCGGAAAAGAGGGGGGTGAAGACTAGGGGGGGGTGGATATCATGGCGTGGGCCATGATATCTCCCCAGATTTCATGGCGCCCCTTCTTATTACATTACGTCCCTGGCCTCCCCGCTGGGCCGCGCACATGCCGCCGGCCATGATTTGCACCCCCCCCTCTTTGACGCCCCCCTCTTTGCCGCTCCCGAAATGCAAGAGTCACTGCAGAAGACAGTGCATTACCCTCTGCTTATCAGGAGAATCCTAGAGCGGCGCGTAACAGTAGCATCATCTGGTCCACGCGTCAGCTCCGTAAGCTATGGGTCGACGCTCACGCGGCGATGCCCCGGAGTCAGTCCAACGCAAATCCGACGCAATTCCGACGTAGTCCGACGTGAACCCGACGTGGATCCGACGTGGATCCGACGTAAATCGGGTCTCAAGTTACCGCGCGAGGCCTCCAGGATTTTCCTCGTAACCCTGCTGGAGACAATCCAATGCACAGTGCACCTGCTGGGGGCAATCCAATACCCCCTGCCGGAAACAGCGGAAGGAAGCAGAGAGCACCAGTCAGGAGCAAAACGATGTTCCGTGCGGTGAGCAGTACAATACAACATTCCTTGCGGGAGAGAACGGTACTCCCTGATGGAGACAGTTGGTCTGTGCCCAGCGTATGCTCAGACATTTGTCAAGTCATGCGAATGGAGAGGTGGGTGAAGCTGAGCCACGCCCGGCCAGGAATGTTGAGCGGAGGTGGGCGACGCGAAGCTGAGCAGAGTAGTGCACATTTCGGACAGAACAGCCAGATCGGAGCTTATACACAACATTGGGAAACTTAAGGCCTATTAATCCGTGTGTGAGTGTGGTTGTGTGTGTGGTGGGGGGGAGGGGGGGGGGCGCTCGCTCGCAGTTTCTTGCCAGCTTTGCGCGCCGTCATGCTTGGATGGTCGATGGTTTCCTAAGTTACGCGCCTACTTGCGGGGGTTCGCTGACCGACTGCCTCACGCTTCGACCAGCCTCATCGGGAACGGCTTGCCTTGATTGCAGAGGAATGCATCGGGTTTCCACAGGAACGAGTTGGCAAATTGATTCGGGCACGGACAAGTACCATCAGGCGGAGTATCTGGTGGCATTCGGATCGTGGGCCAGGCGGCCCCTGGGATGCTTGCTGGAGCCTGTCTGGGGGCCTCTTGGGGGCCTCTTGGAGGCCTCTTCGGAGGCCTCCTTGGGCCTCCTCCGGGGCTTCCTGGGCACCAGTTGAGGGCCTCTGTGGGCCTCTTGGGCGCTTCACGGGGGGCTGGGGGCGGTTTGGGGAAGCATCTTGCCCCAGACGGCAATCCGAGCTTCCCCTCTTAGCCTCTCTGGGGGTCGGGCGCCTCTTGGGTTCCTCTTGGGGGCCCCTTTGGGGGGGCTCTCTTGGGCGGGGATTGACTTCCTCCAAGGGCCGTCGAGGGCGCTTCAAGTCAGAATCTGCACAACCATAGTTGCCTCGATACGCCCGTTTTGAACCGCAACACGTCCCGTGCTCAAGACGTCCGTGTCCATACGTTGCGTGTTGGCTCCACGTATTGGACCACGTTTCGGCGAATGTATCGCGTCGGACCTACGTTTTCAGCCTACACGCCAGTCGTTGAAAGTAGGTATTCTTGGATCCCCAGATCCCAATCTACTTCAAGCGCCTTCCTACTTCAAGGATCGGCACGCTCTTGCTGTGTTCTGTGATTCTCTGGGGGGGCCTGGACCCAGTCCACTTCGTCCGCCTTCCTCGTCTTCCGACCGACGTGTACGTGTTGAGCTCCGTACCAATACGATACAGTCAACGCGCATAGGAAGGACGCGCGGCCTTTTCTAAGGTAGCCATGCGTCCTTGCCACTGCGGTCCGTCCTTTGCCGTTTTCACTCGTCGCCCGTCGCCCCAAAAGTCCCAATTTCGGCCTCCAGGGGTCTTGCGTCCTTACCACCCATCCTTGAGATACCGCTTCGCTGTACGTGTTGCGTATTGCGCATCGGGGCAGCCGAGTGCACAACTCCTTGCCTTCAGTGAGACGGGCCTCTCGGGCCTGCCCCCCCGGGGGCAGCCCAAGAAGCCCCCAGGGAGAGAGCTCCAGCACGGACCCTTTGGGACCTCTCCAGGGCACGCCAGAGTTAGGTCGGGCCTGTCCCTCCTCTACAGGGGGAACATTAAAAAATAGTCCAAACATTGTGTGGGGACTATTGTTTGAGTATTGTTTGACCTTTTGGGGGTATTTTTAGGGCATTTTTTTATTTTTCGTCGAAAATCCCCCTGTAGGGGGACACGCCCGACAACGCTAGAAATTCCCCGCCACACCCCCAAGGCATCCTCAGAGGTTGCACGGGGATTCTAGGGAGCGCCTTGGATCGTCTGAGAATTCTCAGGATTCTCGTTTCTGCTGCCTTCGGAAGTCTCCAACGCAGAGAACTGTCTGAGGACACTCTACCTCATGCCTCGGGGCACGGTCGCGGGTACGGTGACACGGGCTATGATAACATCGATGACGAGGTACACTCCTCGCACTAGGGTGCGCCAGCCGGATCACCATGAGAAAAAGTAAATTCACAAATTGAAGTTGTAACCTTGTATGGGAGATTTGCCTTCAGCTACGCTGAAGCACGACAAGTGACGTGCGTTGTACGGTCGCCGTTATGATGTCTGAGCCTGATGAGAGTTTCGCAGTCGATTCGCGATAGGCCCTCCTTCTGGCAGCCAGACTACCAAGAGTTGTTTCACGTTGTTCTGTTGTGGTTGCATTGCGCCAAGGTTTGTGCCCAAGAACTTGTTTGAGCAGCTTACCCAGCTGGCAAACGCCTACTTCCTGCTCATCGCTCTGCTTCAGGTGGGGCATTGGCGGGCGTGCTCGGTAGCCGTAGCTCGGCCAGTCGGGGTACGTCGCAATCGTAGTAATAATTGCACTGACCCAGCAGGGCTCTCGCTCGAGACATCGTCGCAGAGTCGACCCAGGGCGCGCGACCCACCGCGGCCCCAGTGATCATGTACGGGGCGCGGACCGGGGCGCACCGGGCGTGTCCCACAGGGCTCTCGCTCGAGACATCCTCGCAAAGTCGATTCCCAGCGCGCGAGGAGGTCAGGCCCCACCGCGCGCGCCCCCGGGGTCACCACTTCCTGGGCGCGCGCCCGGCGGCCGCCGGGGCGCACCGGGCGTGTCCCAGCTGGGCTCCCGCTCGAGACATCCTCGCAAGACGCGCGAGGAGGTCAGGCGCCACCGCGCCCCCAGGGGCCATTTCTGGGGCGCCTGCCCAGGCGTCCTGGGCGTGCCCCAGCAGGGCTTTCGCTCGAGGCATCCTTGCAAAGTCGACCCCCGGCGCGCGAGGAGGTCAGGCCCCGCCGCGGCCCCAAGGACTATTCCTAGGGCGCGCGCCGGGGCGCACTGGGCGTGTCCCAGCAGGGCTCTCGGTCGAGACATCCTCGCAAAGTCACCCCTGTGGCGCGCGAGGAGGTCAGGCCTCGCGCCCCCAGACCTCTCGCCCAGAAGCGCACGCCCCGTCTTCTATATACAGAAACTCCCGATCAACCGTAGAACGGCTAGCTAGTATTTCCCCACTCCGAGCAGCTTGCCTCTGTAGGGGTCCTAGCAGGTTCATCTGGTTAGGTTAGGTTTGCCGCCGATTTCCGCCGCACGCCCTGCTGGCCGGGGGTGCCCGGGTGCCCGGGTGCCCGGGTGCCTGCATGGGTGCCTGGGTGCCCGGGTGCTCGGGTGCTTGGGTGCCCGTGTGCCCGGGTGCCTGGGCGCCCAGGTGCCCGGGTGCCAAGGTGCCCGGTAGCTCTACATAGCCCTATAGCCAAATAGCCTTATAGCCCTAATAGCCCTGTAGCCTTACAGCCTTATAGCCCTATAGCCCTATAGCCCTATAGCCCCATAACCCTATAGCCCAATAGCCCTATAGCCCTATGGCCCTGTAGCCCTGTAGCCCTATAGCCCCATAGCCTTCTAGCCCTATAGCCCCATAGCCCTAAAGCCCTAAGGAGATTATGATTGTTTTTTCTCCAGTATCATTGTACTCATAGTCGTAGTAGGTGCAGCAACAGTTGAAGTCGCGGTGGGGGTAGTAGTAGTGGCAGCTAGTATTCGTGAAAGGAGTCGGAGGTGAGGGGGTG
>CAUYUJ010002780.1:99282-289282 GCA_963575745.1 Prorocentrum cordatum | reverse complement strand
CTTGAGCCAAGCGCCAACGGGCCAAAACAGTCACCAAAGGCCGCGGGTGATTGGTTTTAGGTCTGCGCTTCTAGCGGCCGTCCGCGGAGGAGCACGCAGCAGCGAAGCACCCGCTCTGTGTCACATGGAGCTGCATCATGCGTTATATATCTGCAGTCGAGTTCCAACGGATCCCCCATTCATTGGGGCCCTCGATAGCCATTTGACTCAAAGAATTGGATTCCGCCGTAATCGCGACTGTAAGGATGATACCTCCAAGGGCCTTTGCAGCAGGTCCTTCCAGCAAGGGCAAGCTTCTTTGAGCAGCGGTTCGTGGTCAACTGCAGCCACCCTCACGAGGCACTCGGATGGTCGTCCCAGCCTCAGCGATGGTTTAAGTACCCTAGAAGCCTGTAGCGTACTTGGCGGTGCCCCCCTCTCCTTTCCCCCTTCCTCCTCCCCCCCCCTCGCCCCTCGCCCCTAACCCTCCCACACCCCCCGCCCATTCGTGGTCGTCCTCTTCCTCGGCTTCTCCTCCTCCTCCCCCTCCCTGTCCTTTCTCTTGCCCTCCTCCTCAGGCGTGCCTGGTACCAGACGCGCTCCGTGTGGCCCGCTTCCCTCCTTCCCTCTCGTCCCCCCCCCCTTCCCTCCTCCCTCCCCAGGGCTCATCTCGATTCCTCCGATTCGATTCGATTCGATGTCGATGGCTTCCGATTCCGACTCGATTCGACTTCGGACTCCGATTTGGGCTCCGATTTTTGTGTTGGGGGCCTACTAGCCTGCCGCTTTCCGCCGATCTTCGACTTCTCCCGACTCGGCCGCCGATCTCCGGCGGTCCGATTCGTTTCGAGCGCCGATCGGGCTTCTCGATGCGACTCTGAGCTCTCCTCCCCCCCTCATCCCCCCCCTGTTTCCGAGGCCCGAAAACCATCACTTCACTAATTTTGGGCCCCAGGGCCCACTGAGGCCCCAGGGGCCCCAGATTAGTGAAGTGATGCTTTTTCCCACGTAAGGACCCCGAAATTCATCACTTCACTAACCGAACCCAGGACGAAAGTCAGGGGCCGAATTGCTGCTGTGATGCCACATCGGCCTCGTACTGGACGTCGACGACGTCGACGGCGCCACTCTGGGCGCCCAGGGCGCAGGGCGAGGTGCCGCCACAGGCAGGCCCGGGGCAGGGGCCCTGGCCTGGCGAAGCGTAGAGACGCTCCACCAAGCCAGGGCCCTGTGTTTCTCTGTGTTTCTCTGCGTTTCTCTGCGTGTCTCTGTGTGTCTCTGCGTTTCTCTATAGAGAAGCAGAGAACACACAGAGAGAAATGCGCCTCGAGTGCGCGGCAGGCACGCCCGAAGGCCCCCAGCATGTCACCCGTGCAGGGAGCCGCCGGGCCAGCGTTTCTCAGACGACTTGCTGGACAGCTGGCTCGGGTTCTTCAGCACGTTCGCCCCTCCAGCATTCACCGACAAAGCTGGCCCAGCTGTGTTCCAAGATACTTCCGCGAAGCTCGCGTTTCTTGGGTCACGATGGGGGTAGAGCCGGTGCTTCCTGTCACGGAACCTGGCCAGGGAAACGGACCTGGCCGGCGACCGTCGTGTGGCGGTCCCCACCCATGATACGCAGCACCTGCAATCACTTACGTATGCTATGCAATCCTACATATCAGTAGCGTGTGATTCTTTCTTGCGGATCAGGAGATGCCAGTCCCAAGAAGAGCTGAAGCTCAGCGTGAATCACATGTTGGCACATGTGATCCGCACTGTGGCAGTGGTTGGCGCTATCGTCTGCTCTTGGTCACATGTTTGGCCGCATGGCAGGGGACGGGCGGCTCCCCCCCCCTGGCCCATCGAGGACGGCTTCGAGGACTGGAGGCGCCACGTGTCGGACAGGATGCCCGGGGCGCCCAGACTCGGGCGCCCCTCGCCCCCGGGCACTCGTCGGCGGCGCGCGCGCCACGGAGAGGGCGCGGGGGAGGCACCGGGGAAGCTGGAAGAGGTGGCCCCGTTCCGTCGGTAAGCCTGCGGCAGAAGTATTTGGGGGTGGGGTTCTGAAGAGACGTGTCGCGCTCCATCCTCGTCGCCACCCGCTCATGACCAAGGCCCAGGTTTTGGGGACCCCCAGCGCATCCGAATTGCTGCCTGTCCGGCCCCGCCGCCACGGGGAAGCTGGGAAAGGTGGCCGTGGCTAGCCCCCCCCCCCCCTCCTTTTCAGCCATGGCCAGTTTCTTAGCAGTTTTCCCAGCCCGGGCGATCTCTTCTTTATTCCCAACCATCTTCTTGTGTTGGGTCCTCGTTGTGAAGAGAGAGCGCCCCGCGTCTCCTCTACTCTCCTCTCCTCTCCTCTCCTCTCCTCTCCTCTCCTCTCCTCTCCTCTCCTCTCCTCTCCTCTCCTCTCCTCTCCTCTCCTCTCCTCTCCTCTCCTCTCTCCTCTGTCCTCTGTCCTCTCTCCTCTCTCCTCTCCTCTCTCTCTCTCCTCTCTCCTCTCCTCTCTCCTCTCCTCTCCTCTCTCCTCTCCTCTCCTCTCTCTCTCCTCTCCTCTCCTCTCCTCTCCTCCCTTCCCCTTCCTCCTTTCTCCTTCCTCCTTCCTTCCTCCTCCCTCCTCCTCCTCCTCCTCCTCCTCCCCCTCCCTCTCCTCCTCCTCCTCCTCCTCCTCCTCCTCCTCCTCCTCCTCCTCCTCCTCCTCCTCCTCCTCCTCCTCCTCCTCCCTCGTCCCTGACACGGTTCGTAGCCCCTTTGGGAGCTCCACCGAAGGCCCTAGTGGCAGGGTTTACATGGCGGCGCCGCCCAATTGTGGCGCACCCCTCCCATGGTCCGTGGCCCCATATGGAGCTCCACCGAAGGCGTCAGTAGCAGGATCCACATGGCGGCGCCGCCCCAGTTTGGCGCACACTTCACACGGTTCGTTGCCCCGGTCCAAATGGCGGCGCCGCCCCATTTTGGCCCACCTTTCACACGGTTCGTGGCCCCATCGGGAGCTCCACCGAACGCCCCAGTGGCAGGGTCCACATGGCTGCGCCGCTCCACATTGGCGCACCCCTCACAAGCTTCGTAGCGTCATCAGGGGACACCGAAGGCCCCAGCGGCAGGGTCCGGTGGCAGGGCACATATGGCGGCGCCGCCCCAGTTTGGCGCACACTTCACACGGTTCGTGGCCCCATAGGGAGTTCCACCAAAAGCCCCAGTGGCAGGGTCCGCATGGTTGCGCCGCCCCAGTTTGGCCCCCTCAGGGAGTTCCACCGAAAGCGGCGCCACAACACGGTATTCATAATTGTTCATAGCTGGGTCTTTCGACAGGATAATTATTGTCATCGGCTGCGTAACGCGTACTCGCTAACTGGTATCTTGGAAAATTGCCGAAAGTTGCCAGTTTAGGGCCTCTTTCTGGCGTTGCAGCGTCGCCCACATCGGGGTGGACTGGGTTCGCCGCGTCACTGATCAAAGCACCCTTTAGTGGAGTCTTCGTTGGAGGGGCGCTGATGTTTCGGGCTCGTTTCTGCCCCTGCCAGTCTTTCCAGCCCTGGCCACTGGCACTCTCACTGGATGTCCAACTACCGCTTTCACGAGCTTCGCTGCAGGCATTCGAACGAAGGCGGGCGGGGGCTTCTAAGAGGACCGGGGAATTTTTGGAGGACCTCCCGGCTTCCAAGAAAGCTCTTCGAGAGCATCCAGGCCCTGCCCGAGAAGGCCCATGCCTTCTTTCGGCGGCGCGCCCGGGGGGAAGTTTGAAGGAGCAGGCCTTTTCAGAAGGCTCGGACGTTCCCGGGCCTTCTGGGAAATTTTCTAAATCTTTCTGGGATTATTCTCACAAGACGCGAGGGCTTCTGAAAAGTCCGACTGCCTTCTGAGCAGATCTTCTCCTTCTCACTGTCCCCCCTCGCTCGCCGCAGGTTCTTAGAAGAGCATGCAGGCCCTCCTCCAGAAGGCCCCTCCTCAAGAGCATCCAAGGTCTCCTCCAGGAAGGCCCTCCTCAAGAAGGCCCCCCCCGTCTTTTGAGAAGGCCCTCCCTGCCTTCTTTAACCAGCCTCGAACTTATCCCTATACCTAAGATGGGCGAGCAAAAGGCGAGGACAATCTTAGGGATAGGCCCCCAGAAACTGAGTGAATCCTTCAGATCGGCATCGAGGTGAGGTGCTGTCAAACATAGGGATAGGGATATGTTTCAAATTGGTAATTCTTGGGGAGGACCACCCCTCTTTTTCGCCGCCCCCCTAGTGCGCGCCGTTCGACCCCTCTGGGTGGAGGGAACGAGGATTCAGTCGGGCGTGTCCCTCTACAGGAGCAGTGTTCAAAAATAGTAGGCAGATAGTCTGGCGACGACTATTCTACTGCTGGTGGCTGCGATTGCGCATGTTGTGCCTCTTTCCCATGGCTCTTCCAAAAGCCGCCTGTAGGAGGGCATGCCCGACGTAGTCCTTGGGTGAAGGGAACGAGAGGGAGGGGGCAGTACAGTCGGGGCCCTGAAGAAGGAACCCTTTTCGTTGGGGAGGGGCTCGGTGTTCCTTGATTGTTTCACAGTTTGCCGCAGGTTTTCCTTAGGTTTTCGATGGGACGTCGAAGTTTAACTTCTGGAGAAAAGGGGCCTCGTTCCTTATTTTGGGTTCCTTAGGTCAACGCCCCGACGGTAGGGGGGAGGAGCTGCAGAGGTCCTGGCGCCACATTTTTCCACACTGGTCGCTGGTGCCTGGAATCGGGACCTTAGCCTACGGGGGCCCTCGCAGATGGACCTCGCTCGGGAACTGCCGCGCAGAGAGTGTGCCCAGGCTTCCATTCGCCCTGTGCTTCACGAGGCTGGATGTTCTTCGCGGCGTCGGGTTTCGGCAAAGGGAGTGGGGGAGAGGGGCGATCTGAGGTAGTGATGGCGGGCAGCGAGTGGAAGAAGGAGAGGGAGAGGGCGTGAGCCAGGGTGAGGGAGGGGGGACGTGACAATGAGGGGCGGAGGGGGGAAGGGGAAGAAACGATGAAGGGGGGGTGAAGGGGTGGAGGGAGGGAGCGACACGCGCTGCACTCCGGAAGTTTTCATGTCTAGCTGCGCGATGGCGCCGTCGATGGAATCACGCTACCGACCCAGATGCTGGAAGCCCGCCGGAGCCAGCGTTCGAGGAGGGGGTCGACCGTGGGGGGGGGCGCTTGGGGGGATGGGGTGGCCGAGGGGGAGAAGAGCGGGAGGGAGTGGGGTCGGTGGAAGGGGCGAGGGGGGGAAACACAGGGGGGGAAACACATGGTCGGAGGGGGTGGGCGAGGGGGGGAGGGGGGGAAACACAGGGTCGGAGGGGGTGGGCGAGGGGGGAAACGCAGGCGGCGGAGGGAAGGGGCGGGGAGGAGATGGGGGAGGGGAGCGCTTTTTGTCAGCGGCGACGTCCAGGCACGAGCTATTGCTTCTTGCTGCTGTTTCTTGCTGCGGGTTGTGTGTGTGTGAGTGCTGTCCTGTGACGCCTGGTCTGGACATTGGCTCGCGGTTTGAGCTATAGTTTCTTGCTGTGAGTTGTGTATGGATGCTGTCTTTCGACACCTGATCTTGATCTTGCTTTGCAGTTCAGGGATCGCTACCTCAGCTTCCACATCGTGAATTTCATTCGATAATTCTCTGTTGTATGGAAGTTACTTCATGGACGTGAGCGTCTATCTCATAAGATAGGGTGTCGCTTTTCCATCTTTTATATACGTCCAGGCACGAGACACTGCAGTCAGCGTGGAGGAGGGGAGCGGGGTAGGCCAGGAGCGGAGGATGGTGGGCGGGGGGGGTGGGCGGCGGGGGACGGACGAGGGGGCGGGGGGGAGCGGAGGGGGGGCGGCCAGGAGGAGTGGGAGGAGGGGGGGGGGGGCTGAGGGGGGGAGGGGGAGGGGAGGGGGGAGGGGAGGGGAGGGAGGGAGAGGGGAGGGAGGAGAGGGGAGGAAGGGGGGGAAGGGAGGGGAGAGGGAGGGGGAGGCACAGGCCGGGGCATACGGGGAGGCACAGGCACTTGGGGGGCGCGGCGGCGGGCGGGCTGGGAGGGGGGCGGGCGAGAGCGCAGGCCTGGGCGCTCTGTCCGCCCCCGCCCCCAGGAGCGAGAACGAGGGGGAGGCCGTCGCGATGGACGAGGGGCAGCGCGAGAGGCCTGTCGTCCACACCTTCCGGCACCCCACCTTTTTTGTGCACTGTATTATCCTTATGCCTCTTACCGAGATGAGCTAACGCACATATGCATAGCTTACGCACATATGCATAAACATATGCTTATCCATATACAAATATGCATATATAACATATACGCATGCCTGTAGACAACAAATCAGACATACATCGTACGTACGCACGGTTATACACACATATATACATACATACGTACACACATGCATACACACATACATACATAAATACATCCATACATACATACATACACGCATACAGGCATACACCACGACTACACACAGACACATTCATACATGTATACGTGCATCTCTACAGATCTACATACATATGTACACCCATACATGCACACGAGCGTTTGATTTCACACACAAACACAAACGCATGCACCCACACACAAGCAACCATCACACATTCATAGCGCATACATGCATGCATGCACACATGCATGCATACGAACACATATATGTATATATATGTATATATAAATATATTCATGCACGCGTACATACATGCACACTTATATACTTACAAACATACATACAATCATACAGGCATGCATACATCCATGCATTCATGCATACATACCTACGTACACACATCCATACATACATGCATACGCACCCACAAACATACCTGGATTTGTGTTTACGTAACTGCGTACATACATGCATGTATGCATATACGCGTGCACGCATGTATTCAGGCATACATGCATACATATGTATACGCATCGTTCTCTCTCTCTCTCTCGTTCTGTCTCTGTGTCTTAACCCCTCCTCTCTCTCATTATCTCTCTTTCTCTCTTGATATATACAAACATACATATATACATATATATATATATATACACATTCATGTATATACCGCATTGTAGCTCTATTTTGCTGATTTCTCTCTTGCTCCCGCCATGCCTCTCTCTTTCTCTCCCTCTCCTTCTCTGCATCTCTCTATATCTCTATCTCTCTCTCTGTCGCTCTCGCTCTCTCTCTCTCTCTCTCCTTCTCTCTCGCTCGCTCTCGCTCTCCTTTCCTCTCGATGTCGCTCTGTCTCGCCTCTCTTCCCGCTCTCTCTCTCTCCCTCTCTCTCTCTTTCTCTCCCTCTCTCTCTCTATATATACATACATATTCTTATTCTGACACCAAGGATCGGTCCCCCTCAATCGAATTTCGACGGCTCCGGCGACCCCTCGCGGGCGCTTTTTGGGCCTCCTGGACCTCAGAAAGAGGCCCGAAGACGGCCAAGATCGATGCACGAGGGCCCAGGATGCCTCCAAGACGGCCCAAGATGGACCCAACACGGATCAACAAAGCCGCAAAATGGCCCAAGAGGCGTTTCAGATGCTCCAAGTTGCTCCCAAATGACGCCCAAGGGGCCCCAGAGGGGGGCCAAATTCGTTTCCCAGGGGTACCGGATTCATATGTTCTTCAGTAATTCAAAATTCTTTTCGCAGGCTGACCATCTCGGGCTGTCCACAATCTCATGCGCCCCGAAAGGCTCCAACTAGGCTCCAAAACGGCTTCCGACCACCTCCCTAATAGAATTTGAACGGCTCCAGGGGCTCTTCGTGGGCGGTTGTTCGGGCCTGATGGACATGCAGAAGTGGCCCAGGAGACCGCCAAGATCGACACACGAGGGCCCAAGATGGCCCGGCCCAATACGGCCACAAACCTGCCCAGAAGCGCATCAGATGCTCAAAATCTCTCCAAAATGACACCCAAGAGGCCCGAGGAGGCCCAAATTCATGTCCCAAGATGCCCGAATTCATGGGTTCGTCATTCGTTGCTAGGCGTTCTTCGCGTATGGCCATCTCGGGCTTTCCACAATTTCATACGTCCCCAAGGGCTGCAACAGGCTCCCGACCATCCTCAAATACAAGTGGAACGGCTTCGGACTCAATCGCGGCACCCTCAGGCGGCTAGGACGAAAACGTCTAGCACAATTACGGGGAGAGACTTGCGACAGTTTCCTGTTTGATTCCCCCTGCCGGACGTTGGGGATACCAGCCCCGCCGAGCGCTCGCGCGCGCGCGCCCGTCGTCCACTTGCCTTTGTGTTTTGCGGTTGCCCTGCACTCCCCAGGCCCTATGCACGTTGCCGGGTCCAGCTCGGGAGCCGTCTTCCGGTCCACACATCGTCCCCACCATGCATTATAACCCATACTGGAAAGCGAAGCGCAGCGCTCTTCAAGACGTATACATACATAAACACACACACATATGTATATGTGTATATATATATATATATATGTTGCATTGGCGCTCCGCGCCACGCACCTTGGTCCTTGAATCAAGCAGTGGCGAAGCGTCCTGGCTCGCCCATAGCCCCACCAAAGAATTTTCGAAGAACCTTTCGCGGTTTGCACGAAGTGCTCTTAGAACATATCTGGCTGGGACTGTCTTTGTTTAACACATGGGGTTATATTCTAAAACCATTGTTTTGGCTATTAGAACGTTTTTGGGTTCTAAGAACATTTCGTGGTAGGACTATAGGAATGCCGGGACGGTCGGTCCCTGCTCAATTGAAGTTTGGCATGCAGGCGGAAGTCGCGGCCGAAGGGCAGGAAGGTAAAGCATACAAAATCGCGATAATTATTCGTCGTCTCGTCCGACATCGTCCTCATAATAATGCCATCCGTTATCCTTCCCTAATGTATCCTATTCCCATTCTTCGTTCTGCGGTCCACGAAGGAAGTGGTGACCACCCCTAGTGGTGATCCCCCTTGGCACTGCCCGGTTCTCCTCCTCCTCCTCCTCCTCCTCCTCCTCCTCCTCCGACCCACGTGCCTGGAGGGAACGTGGCGAAACTGGTATTCTGACATATTTGGTGGAAATGCTGGACGAGGACGCCACTGCGGGGTCGTACGTCAAAGGCCTCTGCGATGTGTTTGGGTCTGTGGGGAGGCGTCTCGGGGTCGTCGCGGAAACTATGTTGCTGGTTTGGGAGATAACTTGGAGCCCCGTTTGGTTGATTTTCCGTCTTATTGGGGATCTCGTGAACCCTGGTTGGGGCGTTTGGGCGCTTGGTGGCAGTTTCGTGGGTCCTTTAGGGCCGGAGGGCTCGCGCCTGGTGGCGGTCTGAAGGTCCCTCTTGCGGCCTTCTTCGGGGATCGTGGGAGCATCTTCGCCCGTCCTGGAGCCTTCTCGGACCGTCATGGGTTGTCCTGGGGCGATGTTGGGGCCCTTTTGGGCCTTCCTGGGGCGTCGGTAGCACGAAAAAACGAGAATGCCAAAATAATGCAAAAACCGATGGGAAACGCACAGGTTTTGGATTTGGAGGTCCACTTGGGGGTTCCTCTTGGAGCTCTTTGGAACGTTTGGAAGGTCTCTTGGGCCATCAGGAGGCCATGTTGGACCCTCTTGGGGCTACCGCTGGCTCGTTTGCACGACTTCGCAGGGACTCCCGAAAGCTCGGAGGTCTCATGGGATCCTCGACAGGGGCGCCCAGGAGCCGCAGAAGCCAGAGATTCCGGAAGGTCCGGCCCGAGGGGGGGGGGTCCCACCCCCCCAGATTATAAACATACAGAAAAGTATATCTATATGTATGCATGTAAATGTATACACATCATTCATCATATATCACACACATACGTCTTGACATGTAATATGTTGTTATCCGTCCTGGTCCTTCTTTCTTTCACAAGTATGGGTGCTCTACGATAGCTGCGCATCGTGCTTCTCAGATCGCGCAGGCGCGGAGTCGGTTCACTTAGTTGGCACAGTGTGGATGCAGGATTGAGGAACCTTGCCGTTTCGGAAGGGGCTCGAGAATGTTCCGGGTCTTTCCGAGGGCCCCAGCAGAACCCTGAGATTTTGGCGATGTATTTTTCCCAACCATCCTGTGGTGTTGGATCCTCGCTTTGAAGGAACAGCGCCACGCGTCTTCTCCTCCCGCTCTCCCCCCCTCCTCTCTCGTCCCTCCTCCCATCATCACCAACCTCAACATCATCATTGTTATCATCATCACCATCATCCTTCTCATCATCGCCACCATCATCATCACCATCACTGCCGTAGCCATTTTGGCTGAAGTTCGAAACATTTGTCCCTGGCGCTTCGAGCTTGGACATTGCCAAGGGGTGGCCCAAGGCCTCCGCTTTTGTCGCACAGGGCGACATTGTGCCGCCCGATCGCTAAAGCTTTGCTGCCATACGGATTACTCCAGTCTCCCCCTCGGCCGTGATGTCGGGTTCAACTGATGTTTTGGCCGCGATTGGGTCGATGAAGAATGAGTTGCTCACAGCGACTGGGGCAGCGAATGCAAGAACGGATTCGCTGGGGTGCTGACTCAAGGCCTGCAGGCTCAACAAGTATCATCGGTACAGGATATGCAAAACTTGGTCAGTGCGATGTCTGTGCAGTGGGAGGAGCGTGTCCAGCAGGTGACGGGCTCGTCGGTAGTAGTTGGTGGCAGTGGTGCTTTGCACGGCTGCAATGGTAACGACAGCACACCTTCGGCCTTGGCAGCGATCGAGACCAAGATGGAGGCAAAGTTTCAGAATATGCACGAGCAGTTCGCGACGATTTCACGTTCGCCGTCGACCGCCGCGAATTCATCGAGTGGAGGCAGCCGCAAGCGTCCAGTGGTACACCCGTCGCCTGAGATGTTCACGGACCCTTTGCTGCACAACGAGACAGACCAGCATAACCCATGCAGAATTTGGATTGGTGGTTGGCCGCTGAGGTGCCCTCGCAGTACCGCAAGGAGCACTGATAATGGTATAAGACGCAGGTCCCTCAGGATATGGCTGCTGGTGCGGAGCCCTCTTTCCAGCGCGCGAGCCGTCCTTACTCAAGCAGTGGGCTGTTACATCACCATGTATGTGGCATGACTACCGTGATAGAGCCAAGACGTTCGCGATTCGTGTTCGTGGTGATATCCCTTTGCCTGCTCGCATGAGGAAGAACACTCTGTCATGCCTGTGGGAACCGATGGAGGTGAAGCTCACCAGCAAAGGATTGTGGGATGGATCTCTTCGGATGGGATGCCCAGGATATGGTTCAGGCCGCTTCCAGATCTCAACCGCCTCTGATTCGTGGACATTGTTCACGCTGAAGATGGAGGACGGCCAGTTTGTCATCATACCGAACCGTGACGAGCGCTATCAGTGGGAATTTTCGGACGCGGAGAGCAATTACATCATCGACATTGCTGCGCAGAACAAGCCCTACCTCTAGGACGAGGCGTGGCGAATACCCACGGCCAGATCTTGCCGGGCACAGAGTCAGCTGGGACGGGGGTGCGCCATCCGAGAAGATGACCGCGATCCGGCCGAGCCCTCTGAGCCTGCCACGCAACGTTTTTCTGCTGATCTGTTGCCGCCCGTCTCGTTGCCGCCAATTCACGATGAGCCGTGCGAGTTGCCGCGTCGAGAGTTTGCTTCCCTTTCTGTCCTCCCTCCCCCTTCTCTTTCTGTTCTTGGAACGCTGGTGGAATTATCATGTCTGTTCACTCCGTCCGTCAGGATCGTGCCCAGGCGAAGATGTGCATGTTCGAGCGTCTGCGTCTCTCCCAGGATATCGCTGCTACCCAGGAAACCCACGGTCACCCGGGTGATATTGACCATGTCTCCATGCAGCGCCTTTCTCATCTCTTCGGCTACGCGTTCTTCCCTGGTTGTGCTGGCACTGGTGACCTGATCGCTGCCATCAGCAAGAAGTTCGCCTTTCATTTTTCGCAAGTTGAACACCGACCTCCGATTGAAGGCCGGGCGCTTCTGACTGAGTTGACGGGGCCTCACAACCAGCGCAATATCGTTCATATCCACATGCCTAACGCCTCCGACAACATTAGAAAATACCGATCTGCACTTCGCGTGATCCGCTGTGAGGATCCGATGTCTGCTGAGCATTTTATTACTCTTTTCGGGGATTGGAATTTTACCCTGGAGGGTGAGGGCGTCAAAAAGCGCGCGGCGGGCTCTGGAACCCAGGGGGTCGTAGACGCACGCAAGCGTTCAACAACATCCTGTCTGATCTTATCGGGTTCCACCAAGATATGGACACGCGTAGAGCCATTGTAGATGACATGTAAGACCGCGCCGCGAGGTGGGATCGAATTTACTGATCGCTGCCCAGCGCTATTCTTGCGGATATGACGATCTCTACGTCAACAGTTGGTCGTCTAAAGACCGATCTGCCACGCCCCCGTCGTGTCAAATATGTCGATGTACACCCCTGACTTGTCTGCGTGCAAGAATATACCGCTGTGGTTTGCCAAAACTCTAGAGTTTGCTGACTGGCCGGACAGGGCCACGCTTGCGCCGCCCGTTGCCAGCGAGAGTGACGCCCGAATTTCATGGACCAAAACATGCATGCACTCTGCGGCCGCTCGCGCTCGTCGACGCATTGAGTTTCGAGTGGCCAGTGCATATGAGGAGTGTCATCATTGGTCTATGGCTGCGCTTCGTGGCCTTCGGTCGCAGCAGAGCGCCAAGACGATCGATAATGCCCTTGTGTGTTACCCCAGACTGTCCGAGTTCATTGCTGGCACTACTCTTTGAACGTGCTGATTTGTTTCATCTCTGCCAGCATGTTCGCGGGCTATACACGGAGACTCTTGGCGCCGAGAGTCTAGAACAAGAGAAATATTTCTCCTCGCGGTGTCCAGAGGCAGAAGGAAGAGAATCGCATCGCGCGTCGTCGAAGCTTTTTGCAGCAGTTCCGTCGCCGGACGCGGCTTCAAGGAGCGGTGGGGGAACGCGCCGCGCCCTGCCCCGTCCCCGAGGCCTCCGCCGAGGCACTGAGGCCCCGCTGGGGCGAGGTCTTTTGCGGGATGCAAGAGGGCCGCGCCAAGTGGCCTGAGCTAGTGTGTTTTGTCCAAAGGGCGCCCTTGGGAGCGAGTGCGTTTTGGGAAGTGGACTATGAGACGTTCTTCGGGGACATTATCAAGACACATGAGCGTGGCATGCCTGGGCCCGATGGGATGCCTTACTATTGTTGGCGTATTCGAGATGCCCCGCGGGTCCTGTTTGATTTGCATCGGGATCTGGTGTCTGGTCAGCATGAGTCGCTCCCTGGGGATCTGTTCGAGGTCCTCATGGTTTTCTTGCCGAAAGGGGTTCTAAAGATGATGTTGGGGCCCATGTCCTCAGAACTCCTGGAAATACACGTCCACTTTCCATGGCGCACGCGGGTTCTTAGCTGCTGAGCTCGCGCATGTGTCGCCCGCTGAACGAGGCTGCCCAGCTGGTGGTCTCCCGCTCGCAGGCTCGTGCATCTGGGCGCAGCATGGCTTCGCGCATTGTGCGCGCTGAGTCTTGGGCGCTTTCTGAACGCGTGCTTGAGGTGGAAGAGAGTTTGCTTCTCCTGGCGGGCGACTCTGCCGCCTCCCCCTCGATCTCTATTGATTGGTTCCTGGCCGTCTTAGAGGCGATGGGGATCCGAGGTTTATTGCGCAGTGTTACCGTGTTTTTTTTTTTTTTTTTTTTTTTTTTCGACAGCACTGCTGATATTTTTTTATTGGTAAGGCTTTGTGCTGCGATGGAGATTGCTAGAGGTGCGCGGCAAGGAGATCCTGCATCCACGGTGCTTTGCTGTATGGGGATGTTTCCGCCCCAGATGTACATCAGTAAGAACTGTTGGGAATGTCTCGACCTGCAGCTGGAATCTGCCGACGACTGTTTGTATGGGATGCGTAACGCCACTATGCGTCTCGCCCGTCTGTTTCAAGTGATTCAGTCTCATGAGGCTGCTGTTGGCCTTGCTCTGGATATTCACAAGTGCTTGATACTTGTGCACTCTGCCGCGTTCCAAGCCCGCCGGCTGCGGCAGCATGTTGCACAGCGCGTCGCTGAGCTGATCCAGGACCAGGTTGTTCACTCGCGCAAGTATCTGGGCATGATGATTGGCTGCTCTGCGCACTAATGCTACTGGACAAGCCGGTGGCGAAATTTGCTCCGAAGGTGAGAGAGTTGCGTCAGGCTGGGCTTACGTTTGCTAAGAATATCCCCACGTTCCGCACGCTCTGCTTAAGCATCCTATCCTTTGTTATGCAATTCGCTCCTTTTCCACGATCGGTGTCCGCGGCGTATAAGGACGCACTCCAGCTTCTGGTCGTTGGGCCTCGTTTCAGTCGCAACTATGATTTCGAACCTTACCTCCATGGGCATTCCTGTTCAGTGCAAAAACCTTGAGGTGGTGTCTCGGGCTATCAAGTTCAGATTGGTTTCGAGGTGTTCGGAGATTTTGGAGATCCTGGAGGACTTGGAACAGTTGTTTGCGTGCGATGACGCCTGTATTGCCCGCGCAACGTCAGGATGGGCCAGTGTGAGTTTTGTTCCTGCTCTCCTGGCTACGTACCGCAGCGTTCGAGGAGTGCTAGTTGCGTCACCACAGGGCATCCCCGAGGAAGGGGAGCTCTTCCAGGCCGCTGTTGGCCGTGCTCTAGCTGCCTCGCCTGAGTCCCCTCATGATGCCAAGGTCGACCTGATGATTAGGACGAGGAGGTGGATGGGCGAGGTTCCCGAGGACGTCGCAGGTTATGTTTATAAAGCTGTCAAGTTTGTGATTATTAAGTCTGGGTCTTATCTTGGCCCCACTTTTTTGATCGTACTCACGAGAGGATTGAACACGTCTGCCAGATTCCACTCCTAATATCATGGCTGTCTTTTCGGTTGCTGCTATGATACGTACGACCCCTCTCTTAACGTCTTCGGCGATATTCACGCTGCTCGCGGTTCTATTGGATATGCGAACGTTGGTTCGGAGAATTGATGCCCCCTTTCTCTGATTTTCCCCCCATGGCGTTTCTCGCTGCTCCCGACAACTGAACGGCCTCGCGCGGCGCTGCTTTTAAATGCTGCTATGTTTGACGCGTTTATGTTTGCTCGCACCTGCCGCCGTAACCAGCTGTCGCCGGGCAGTGTGTCTCAGCAGACCCACGTTCGAATGAGAGCCACAGCTCGCAGGCGCCGGTCTGTGGCTGAGGTTTGGAAGCTGGAGCGCAGAGTGAGCTTATTTTTCGAGGCCCCCTGGTGACGGGGTGATGTTGAGTGCCCTCGTGCCTTGAGGATTGGGGCCCAGGGCATGTTTTGTGGGCTCAGCGTGGGCCCTCTGCACTGCGTTGCCTCGTCATCGGCAGCCCACCTTTGCAAACAAATTGTAACAAGGCCAGCGTAAATTGGTTTGGACAAATCATCGTCATCATCGTCATCATCGTCACCACCAACACTATCACCATGACCACCACCACCGCCAGCGCAATCGACGTCATCACCATCGTCCTGATCGCCGTCATCATCATCATGGCCGTCAGCATCACCATCATCGCCATCATGGCCGTCATCATCACCATCATCGCCATCAGCTTCGGCGCACCCCTCACATGTTTCGTGCTACCGCCCGCATGCGTCCGCCATACACGCCCCTCACACGTTTCGCGGCCCCATAGGAAGCTCCACGGCGGGCCTCAGTGTCACCACCCGTTTGCGCCCACCACACCCATGTCGGCACAGCTCTCACACGCTTCGTGACCCCATAGGAAGACCCACCGAAAGCCACATTGGCATTGCCCGCATGCGTTCGCAACGCCCATGTCGGCACAACTCTCATACGTTTTGTGGCTTCATAGGGAGCTCCTCCGAATGCCCCAATGCCACCACCCGCGCGCGTCCGCCACACCCATGTTGGTACGCCCCTTGCACGTTTCGTGGCTCGCACAGGGGTTCCACCGAAGGCCCCAGTGCCACCGCCCGCACGCGTCCACCACTCCCATGTCATCACACCCCTCACACGTGTCGTGGCCCCATAGGGAGCTCCACAGAAGGCCCGAATGGCGGTGTCCGCGTGCGCTTCCCCTCCCCAGTGCAGCGCTTCGTTGCCCCAGAGGGAGCTCCGCCGAAGGCCCCAGTGGCGGTGTCCGCATGCGTTTCCCCCACCGACCACAGTGTTTCGTGATCCCATGTGGAGCTCCACCGAAGGCCCGAATGGCGGTGTCCGCGTGCACTTCCCCTCCCCAGTGCAGCGCTTCGTGGCCCCATGCCCCACCGAAGGCCCCAGTGGCGGTGTGCGCATGCGTTTCCCCTACCCCGTACATCGTGGCCGCATAGCGAGCTCCACCGAAAGCCACAGTGGCTCTGTACGCATGCGCTTCCCCCACCCAGTACAGCGCTTCGTGGACCCATGCGGAGCTCCACCGAAGGCCCCAGTGGCGGTGTCCGCATGCGCTTCACTACCCAGGACATCGTGGCCGCATAGCGAGCTCCACCGAAAGCCACAGTGGCTCTGTACGCATGCGCTTCCCCCACTCAGTACAGCGCTTCGTGGACCCATGCGGAGCTCCACCGAAGGCCACAGTGGCGGTGTCCGCATGCGCTTCATTACCCAGGACAGCATTTCGTGTCCCCATGGGGAACTCCACCGAAGGCCCGAGTAGCGGTGTTCGCCTGCGCTTCCCCTACATAGGATAGTTTTCCGACCCCACATGGAGCTCCACCGAACTCCGCAGTGGCGGTGTGCGCATGTGTTTCCCCTACCCAGTACAGCGTTTCCTTACCTCATAGGGAGCTCCACCGAAGGCCCAGTGCCGGTGTCCGCACGCGTTTCCCCCATCCAGGACAGCATAGGGAGCTCCACCAAAGTCTCCAGTGGCGGTGTCCGCATGCGTTTCCCCAATTGGGTGGAGCGTTTCGTGGCCTCACAGGGAATTCCACCGACGGCCCCAGTGGCGGTGTGTGCATGCGCTTCCCCCACCCAGTACAGCGCTTCGTGGCCCCATTGGGAGCTCCACCGGAGCCCCCAGTAGCGGTGTTCGCACGTTTCCCTTTCCCCCAACCGTTTGCGTGGCCCCATGGGGAGCTCGATCGAAGGCCCCAGTGGCGGTGTGCGCATGCGTCTCCCCGACCCAAGACAGCGCTTCGTGGCCCCATAGGGAACCCCACCGAAGGCCCCAGTGGCGGTGTGCGCATGCGCTTCCCCCATCCAATACACCGTTTCGTGGCCTCATATGGGAGCCCAACCGAAGGCCCCAGTGGTGGCACCGCCACATTGCGGCGCACTCGTCACACATTTCGCGGTCCCATAGTTTGTTCCGCTTTAAGCCCCAGTAGCAGCGCACACATGGCGGCCCCGCCCAATATCGGCACACCCTTCGCATGCTTGATGGCCCCAAGAGGAGATCCCCCGAAGGCGATGCCCGCAACGACGGTACTCACAATTGCATATGATTGTGTCCTTCGCCGGGATAATTTCGCATCCGGCGTGTTCGTCCAGAGTCGGGTCCCAGGGCCTTCGCAGAATGATCGGGTCCAAGCTTCTTCACGAGGTCAGGTCTAACGATGTGGCCATGCTTTTCACTGAGTTGTGGAACATGCTCATTGGTGCATGAACAAATGGGTATGACATTATGTGGTTGGTTGTGACAGCGATCCCCTCACTCCCTTCTCCCCCCACCAGCACTCCCATCCACATCTTTATTTTCGACGTTGTCTAAACGAAGAAGTGCCGTCGCTGAGGAAAAGGAGCGTGACGCGAGGTTTGTTTGGCTTCGTGATGTGCTCAAGCGGGCAAAATGTCGCATATGTGTTCTGTTCCCAACTATCCTATGGTGTTGGGTCCTCGTTTTGAAGAGGCACCGCCCCCCGTTCTCCCCCCCGCTGCCCCTCCTCTCTCCTCCCATCCCGGCCTCTGTCCTCTTCACCAATCAACCATCTCGGCACACCCCTCACACGCTTCGCGGCCCCATTGGGAGCTCCGCTCAAGGACCCACGGACACCGTCCACATGAGCCCGCGCCGCCAATTTCGGCACACCCCTCACACGCTCCGAACCTCCTAGGGAGCCCCACCCCAGGACACATTGGCACCGTCCACATGCGTCCGCTCCACCAATTTCGGCACACCTTGCACACGTTTCGTGGCCCCGACGGGAGCTCCACCGAAGGCCCCACGGACACCGTTCGGCACACCCCTCACTCGCTTCGTGACCCCATAGGGGGCTCCATCCAAGGCCCTAGCAATCACATCCACATGCGTCCGCCCCACCAATTTCGGCACAACCCTCACACGCATCGTGGCCTCAAAGGGAGCTCCACCCACGGCCCCACGGGCATCGTCCACATGCGTCCGCGCCACCCATGTCGGCACACGCCTCACACGTTGCGTGCACCCGAAGGGAGCTCCACCGAAGGCCACAGTGGCACCCTCCACTTGCGTCCGCACCACCCATGTCGGCACACCCCTCACTCGCTTCGTGGCCCAGTAGGCGCCTCCACCGAAGGCCCCAGCGGACTGTCCACACGCTTCCGCGCCACCCATGTCGACACACCACTCACACGTTTCGTGGCCCTACAAGGAGCTCCAACGAAGGCCCGAGTGGCACCGTCTACACGCGTCCGCGCCACCCATGTCGGCACAGCCCTCACGCGCTTCGTGGCCCCATAGGGAGCTCCTCCCAAGGCCCCAATGGCACCGTCTACATGCGTCCGCGCGGTTCATTTCTTTCGGCGTTTTCCTCACACGGTTTGTAGCCCCAAAGGAAGCTCCACCTAAGGCCCTAGTGGCGCCGCCCGCATGCGCCCCTGCCCCCCACTTCGGCGCACCGCTCACAGGGTTCGTGAAACCAATCGGGAGTTCCACCGAAGACGAGAATCACGATTGTGTCACTCACAATTGGGCGACGAAACAAACATGTCGAACTACGCCGACATTGGCGCGTAAGCTGCCCGCGTAAGGTCGCGCATGAGCGCCCTCGTCTGGCGGCCGCGTAAGCCACCGCGTAAGGTCGCAATGCCATCTCGCGTAAGACCCGTTTCGTTTTGTCGTTCAGTTGCACATGGTTGGACTGTTCGCCAGGATAAGTTTGGCTCCCCCATATGTATACGTATATATATATGTGCATCTGTATATACATAGATGGTTTCCCGTAGACATTTGGCATTTGGATCATGGGCAAGGGGTTCACCTTTTAGGTTCCCGTTGCTTCTACCAATCGCCGGGTTCAGCGCGGCCCGCCGCGTGAGCTTCACACTGGTGCGCGGCAGATAGAACAGCGATGCAGCCGCGCTCCAGGTCGGTGCGGGTGGCCCTGAATACAAAGGACGCCCTGGAGAAGGAGTCGACCAACAGAACAAACGACACCACCCCACCTACGACCCGGCATGTTTCGGCGGCGAGCGATAAGGGGGAAGTGAGGAGGAGAAAGCCTTCTCGGAAGGCTCGGAGGTCCCCCGGGCTTCTGAGAAGTTTCCTAAGCCTTCCCCGAAGAGACAAAAAGCATCTCAGAAGGCGCGAGGGCTTCTGAGAAGTCCCGCCGCCTTCTGAGAAGGCTTTCTCTTCTCGCTGCCCCCACCTCGCTCGCCGCCGAATGTTGCGCTACGGCTCTTCGGTTGCCGTGGCGTATGCCATGCAAAAGCCCCCGACAGCTCTTCTGGTATGCGCTAAGCCCTGTGGGGCCGCAGGTGGTGTGGTGTCGTTTGTTTTTTGGTCCAGAGGAGAGGCTTCGCCATCGCAGTGGCGGCTACTTCCGGTATGAGGACATCCGGAATCCGATCGATGTTCAGCGCGGTTGTCCCTCCCACATGAAGAACAAGGAGCGCATGACCGCAGGTCCTGCCTGCGAAGAGATCAACTACGGCGAGCGCGAGCTGAAGAAGTACATGAAAGACGAGACCACGGAAGCGCGTCGTGCCAAGCAGTTCGAACGCGAGGAGACGCGCTGGCGCTCGATCAGCGCGCAGAACGACGCGGCCCAGCGCAGGGTCGAGCGGATGCAGGCCGACCCCATGATAGGCCGCAAGAACTACGCGGGCCAGCCCTACAACGTCGTCAACCAGACCTACGACGCGACTCCGGCGGGAGCCCAGCTCAAGTTCCACGACGACATGATCAGGTACCGATCCAAGGTCCGTGAGGCCACCATGGCCGTGCGGGGCCACCTCGGGTTCAACCCCATAACCGGCGAGCAGGTCTACCAGGTGTCCATTCCGCCGCCCCCTCGCCCACCGTCGTTGGCGCTGGCATAGCCCCAGCACGACTGACGTGCTTCGCGCGCGGGGGAGGGGGGGTCCAGCACCGACACGAGAAGTCTGCTCGGACCTCCTCGTTATCCTGTGCCTTGCGCAGTGTTCTGCCCCCTCTGCAGTTGCCCCTTGACTGCACGCGGACCGTTGAGAGTGGCAGAGGGCGCTGCCAGCAGTGCCTGAGCCGTTTGAGCCTTGCTTGCGAATCCGGCACCCGCACGAGCGCCAGCACCAAGTGCGGCGCTCGCCCGAGTGCCCGAGGCACGGCCCCCGCGCGCTGGACTGCGAGGGACACGCCTGCCTGCTGCCCCCAGGGAACCTTCGAGAAAACCGAGCCCATCAACCATCTCTGTCGCCCCAGGGAACCTTCGAGAAAACCTTCGCTCCTGTCTCTGGGACCCGACGTCGCCATGAACATGGCAGCCTCGCGGAGCGTCAGGACCGGAGCCGTGTGGGCCTTGTCTTTCTGTGGCAGCTCTCGAGCCGGATCGATCCGCGAGGGCCGCGGTGCCCGAACGCGGGCGAAACCGCCCAGTGCGAGAGAATCGCGACTCTCCAGGATTTCCGGGTCGGGGCCACCACCCCAGGCATCCGGCTATTTACGCTCTGATTTTGTTTCAATCCCTGGGCCCTGGAGGGCTGGGCCACTTCCCTGGGGCCGGTCTTTCGTCCCGGGCCGTGTCTCGCTGGTCCCGAGGCCCCGCGAGGGCCCCTGGGGGCCGAAATCGGAGGACGCGCAATGGTGGGGCGATAAATGGGGGGGGCAGAGAGGGCTGCCGAACAGGGGCCCTTTGGGGCCCCCAAAGGGACCCGCTCGGGCATAGAAGGATCCTTCTGGGCCCAGCATGTGGTAAAGACCTCGAGGTCTTTACCACATGCTCTGAGGAGCAGGAGGGGGAGGAGAGGAGGAGGAGGAGGAGGAGGAGGAGGCGGAGGAGGAGGAGGAGGAGGAGGAGGAGGAGGAGGAGGAGGAAAAGGAGGAGGGAGGAGGAGGAGGAGGAGGAGGAAGGAGGAGGAGGAGGAGGAGGAGGAGGAGGAGGCGGAGGGAGCGTCGGATCGCTGGGCGCATGCGCCCAGCTCGGGCTCCCCTGCGCGCCCCGGCGCGCGGGGTGCTCGTTTCAGCTCGCGGGCCAGAACCAAGGTCCCCGACGTCGTGATTTCTGTCGCAGCGTCGACCCCCAGAGGTCTGGACCCCCTTCTGGGGACCAGTTTGTCGCCCCGTGCCGTTTCTTGACGCTCCCGATGCCCAGCGAGGGCCCCTAGGAGGCCGAAAATATGGAAAAACTTTGCGCTTTGTACTCAACGCGAGGGGTCTGGGAACAGAAGCCCCGACGCCCCGATGGTATCCGTCCTCGGGGGCCCGCCAGGGGGGTGGGAGGGCCCGGCCGGCCTCCTCGGAGGGCGGGGCCATTCGGCAGCTCCCCATCCCGCCCTCGAAGAAGGGCGAGCCGGCCCTGTCTGAGGGCCACGGGCTGGGCTTCTCGGAAGGTGCGGGTGCTTCCGAGAAGCCACGCCGCCTTCCCAGAAGGCCGCCCCGCCCTCCCCCCCCCCCGTCTCAAGGGAAGAAGAACCACCCAGACCCGATAGTTGGCGTTTGCTAGGAGCGGCCCTGTGCGTGTACTGAACAGCCCTGCCCTGTTCGATTCCTTCCCTGGGTGCGTTTACGAAATGGCTTCGCTTGTCGGGGCGGTTATTCGGTTTTTTTTGCTCTCTGCCATCCATCGTGCGTCCCCCCCTTGGCGCGCCGCCGATTTTCCATGGGGGCGCGCCAGGTTCGCGTCGTGAAGACGTGGCGGCGGCACCGGCGCTGGCGTTCAGAGGTTGAGCGCCGCTGGTACGGCCCAGAATCAGCCGATGTCGAAGAAGGAGGAGGAGGAGGAGGAGGAGGAGGAGAAGGACGAGGAGGAGGGGGGGGGAGGCGGAGGAGACGGAGGAGGTGGAGAAGAAAAAGGAGAAGAAGGAGGATGATGAGGAGGAGGAGCGGAGGAGGGGGAGGAGGAGGTGGATGGGGGAGGGGGGCGAGGAGAGGAGGCGGGAAGCGGAGAAGGGGGAGGCCTTCCTGCTCCGACGGCGCATCTTCCCCCCCCGGCGTCATGCCGCTTCCACACGGCCGATCCCCCCAAAAGTCTCGACCCACTGCCAAAGACTGGTTCTTCACCTGGCACGGAGCCTCGGTTCTCCGGAGCCTCGCTTCGCTGCAGGGGGCTCGGCTCGCCGGCGATTTGGTTCGCCGCATCCTGCTCCTCAGGGGCTCGCTTCGCCTATGGGCTCCGTGCGCCCGGCTCGCTCCGCCCAGCTCGGTTCGCCGAGGCTCGGTTCGCCGGGGCTCTCGGCTCGCCCGTCGCGCTTCGCCGGGGCTGCACGCTTTTCTCGCCGGGGCCCCGCTTCGCGGGAGACTTCGTTGCGCCAGAGTCTCGTTCCGTCGGGGCTTCGCTTCGCCGGGGCTCGCTCCGCCGAGGTAGCTCGTGTCGCCAGGGTCTCGCTCGTCTCGTGTTTCGCCGAGGCTCGTCTCGCCAGGGCTCGCGGGGCTGGAGGTTGGCCGGGGCCCGGGCTAGCGCTGCGCAGGGCACGGGAGGGATCCGGAGGGGGAGGGGAGCAGGCGGGCGGACCTTCTGACGGGCGGGTCGGGTCGGGCGGGCGGACCTTGACGGCGGGTCGGGTCGGGCGGACATTCAAGTCTGACGCATCATCGAGTTAGCACGCGCGAGCCCTAACAGGTGGGTCAGGTCGGGCGGGTTCTACCTGTCTGGTCGGGTCGGGTCGGGCGGGCGGACCTTGCTGGGCGGTTCGGGTCGG
Source organism: Prorocentrum cordatum (assembly GCA_963575745.1). NCBI lineage: Eukaryota > Dinophyceae > Prorocentrales > Prorocentraceae > Prorocentrum > Prorocentrum cordatum. The sequence goes on along the minus strand of CAUYUJ010002780.1, from coordinate 266,429 downwards.
GTGGGCGGGACACTAAAGTAGGACGCATCATCGAGTTAGCACGCGCGAGCCCTGATGGGCGGGTCGGGTCGGGTCGGGCGGGCGGACCTTGCTGGGCGGTCGGGTCGCGGTGGGCGGGACACTAAAGTAGGACGCATCATCGAGTTAGCACGCGCGAACCCTAACGGGCGGGTCGGGTCGGGTCGCGGTGGGCGGGACACTAAAGTAGGACGCATCATCGAGTTAGCACGCGCGAACCCTAACGGGCGGGTCGGGTCGGGTCGCGGTGGGCGGGACACTAAAGTAGGACGCATCATCGAGTTAGCACGCGCGAACCCTAACGGGCGGGTCGGGTCGGGTCGCGGTGGACGGGACACTAAAGTAGGACGCATCATCGAGTTAGCACGCGCGAGCCCTAACGGGCGGGTCGGGTCGGGCGGGCGGGCCATTAAGATAGGACGCGTCGTAGAGATAATTAGCACCCGCGAACCCTAACGGGCGGGTCGGGTCGGGCGGGCGAGCCCCAACGGGCTGGTCTGGTCCGGCGGGTGGACCTTGACCGGCGCGTCGTGTCGGGTGGGCGGAGCCAGGCGAGTCGAGACTCGGGCGAACTGAGCCTGGGCGAATCCAGCCAGGCGATTCGAGCCCGGGGCGAATCGAGCAGGGCGAGTCCAGCCGGGCGGATCGAGCCCAGGCGAATCGAGCTAGGCGGATCGAGCGAGACTCGGGCGAATCGAAACGGGCGAATAAAGCCGGGCGAAGTGAGACTCGGCGAATCGAGCCCGGCGAATCGAGCCCCGAGCGAATCGAGACTCGGGCGAGTCGAGCTGGGCGAATCGAGCCGGGCGAATCGAGCTAGGCGAATCGAGACTGGGGCGAACCAAGCCTACGCATTCCATCCCGGGTCGTTCCTTGACGGTCCTGATGCCCGGTAAGGGCCCTCAGAGATTTGGGAGATAGCCGAATACATTTTTTCCCTTGCGATTCCTGGTGACGACGCGAGGGGGTCTGGGTCTTCGGGGCCTCGAAAGGGGGGGCTGGCAGGCGCCCTGAGCAGGTGCTTCCCTCACGTCGACCCTTCGAGTGCCCGCCCGGCGTGGAGGCGTGGCAGTGCTCGGCGGCTGTCTGGCAGCCCTCTCCTTCTGTCTGGAGAACCGAATTGGGTGCGGAAAGGAAGGGCGCGAAGACTAAGAGCCGAGCATCTGATTCAGAAATCTCGGCGAGCGTTTCTTGACCAGTTCGTGGGAAAGCTGGCCCAGTTTCTCGAGCACGTTCGCCCCCTCCAGTGTTACTAACAGAAGTTGGCCCAGGCTTGATTTAAGAAACTTCCGCGAGGCTGGCCTAGATATCTCAAATCCAAGTTTTCTTGATCATATTTCCAGCTGTGACAAAATGTCCTGCCCATTGCTGTCGGCGTCGCCGCGGACGTTGTCCTCTCGAGAAAGGAAGGCGGCTGCCTAACAGCGGCCGCTGCAGGTTTGGGGACAATCTCTGGGAGAATCTCTGCTGTGGGGTATCGTGCCCCTCAGTTCCGTACCCATGGCGGGCGAGCCAATTTTTCCTCTCTCCTCCCCCCTCCCTGACTCCAGATCCGCCCTACTTTTTGGCTTTTTTCCAACTTAAAATTGCGTCGGATATCCACCCATACGAGGCCGAACAAGTAGGGCGGAAATTTCTGCACCCAACACAAAGTAGGACGGAAGTCCACAGAAGTAGGGCGGAAACAGCAACAGAAAAGTAGGGCGGACATTGGCATCGGCGGGGCTCGAAGAGTAGGGCGGACATTCCAGGCCTTGCTTACGAGTTTCCCCAAAGTAGGGCGGATCCGGAGTCAGGGCCTCCTCCCCACTTCCTGCCTCCCCAGACATCCCGCGTCCCGAGCCATTCGCGACGAAGTTTGCTCCTACGGTTCGGCGCCTCTCCGTGCCCCTGCCGGGCCTCGGGATATCGTCAAACAACACGGCTCGGGATATCATAAGACGGGTCCCAGGGCAGTGGGCGGGAGGTCTCGGGGGCCCGTGCCCCCGCAGGAGTCGAGGCGCCAGCTGTCAGGGTAAGTCCTGCCCCTCCTCCCGCCCCCTTGCCCCCAGCCCTTCGGCTGCTGCTTCTTTTTCCCCTTCGTCTGCCGCTGCTCCCCTATCTTTGTCCAGCTCACCCTCCTCCTCCTTCTCCTCCTCCTCCTCCTCCTCCTCCTCCTCTCGTCGACGCGCTCTCGGACCCTTCCGTGTCGTCAGCTCCTCCCTCCTCCCCCCCCTTCCGCCTTTTCATGCCGCTCCCGCTCCTCGATCGTCGCACCCCCTCCGAGACGTCGGCCCCGGGGGAGGCTCCACCCATTCCGTAGATGCTCGTTTGGGGGAGCATCCTGGGACCCAGCCATAGGATTTGTTCGACTAGTTCGACTTCTGTACGACTCGAGTTTGATAGCTTTGATTCATGTTCGATGAAGGTTCGGCTCACGTCCACGGACGTTCGACGCAGCATCGACGCGCGAGTGGAACGAGTGGCTCCAGGAAGGTCCCCATAACGATCATTTCACCTTCCGGGGCCAGCTTCTCTCCGTGAGCCATTGTTTGACGGCCCACCAGGGGCCGCGAAGCGGCCCTCAGATCGGGCTCACGTAACGGGAGTCAGTCGACCTCCTCTGGCTGACCCGTGGTTGGGAGCTAATACGTGGGGCCAATTCCTCCTTTCTGCCCTCCGGTCACCCTGGTTTGGCATTTACCAGGCGGCTGGCCAGGCTTTGCGACAAGGCCCTGGCGGACCCGGGTGTGTTCTGACCCGGATTAGTGCGTCCCCGATCAGGGGCCGAACGTCCATCATTAACGGTCAGGGTTTTTGGCTTAGCGTGTCGCGCCGCCGGGTCTGGCCCAACACGCCTCGGCGCGGCACGCTGACCACTTCTTGGTCCCCGAGCGACAGCGCACCGAGCGTTTCGGGACTTCTTGTCCCGCGACGCGGAGCGACACGCTGTCCGCTCGCACGGCATGGTGTGTCCCCGGACCGCCGCCGCGACACGCAACGCAGAAGCTACCTGCCCGTAGAAGCCGGCCGTCGCGACGCCGTCTGGCGCCGCCTGGATCTGAGGGCCCTTCCTCGCCGCCAGGGAGTCGGCGCCTTCACCATATGGCGAGAGGACAAGCCCCGCAATTCTCTGGGGATCGGCGCTGGCACATGTGTGGGCGAATACCGGCCCACTCTGGTACGCGGGCAAGGAGTTCTGGCTCAGCGCATCGCGCCGCCGATGTTGGCCCGCCACGCTTCGGCGAGACACGCTTGACCACCACGGGCGTCACCGTCCCGAGCCTTTGCCAGCCACCCGCCCCGCGGAGCGGAGCGACACGCTACCAGCTCGCAGGGCACAGCGTGTCGCCCGGGCCGCCGCCACGACGTTCCAAGCAAAAATGCTTGACCGTAATCCCGCTTGATCCGGTTTCATCCCGCTTCATATGGACTGCTCATTGGCTCAATTTGGGCTGATGCGGCTTGGTGGCCTCTCAATCGGGCCGCATAGCCCCCCCTCGTTCCCACGAAGTTCACTACGCACCCAAACTACCCCATCCCAACCCGCCCAAGTTGCCCTCCATTCCCAGTGGGGGGGTACCCCAGAACATGGAACAACCACACAGATGTGGAACCCATTCGCCACCTAACCCGAAACTTGTGACTTCGGGCTGGTTCGGGGTGGTCTGGTAGGAAGTCAGGAGACCTCAGCAGTTGCTGCCTCCTGGTACAATATGATACAGAGGAGACCCATGCCAAGAAACACCCTGCTTGCTTCCAGGGTGCCCTGGGTTTCTTGGTTTTCAATGGTTTTGTCGTGGAAACCGTGACGTTCCTATACCAAAAATGGACGTCCTGGAGTTCTAGGGTTGGGCTTCTTGTGGAAGGTTTCTTGTGGTCGAGCGCCTCCTGATGTCAGCCCCTCATGTGTCAAATGGCCAGAGCCAGAGTATCGACCCGCAGGCGGCTTCGCTGGCACGAGGTGCGGCCCGGCATGGTGCTGCGGGTGCGCGAGGGCGAGCGCCTTGCCGCGGACGGGCTGCTGCTGGGCTCCAGCGATCCGGAAGGCCCTCGTTCCCGCTTCCCTCAGGGACGCGTAAGACTCGAGTGCGCCGGGACTCGGGTTTGCCGCCGCTTTTTGAGGAGCGCGTCCCGGATTCTGACGCTCCAGTTTGCCTGGGATGTCCAGTGGGAGCCCGCGTCAGAGTGCGGACTGGGTCGCGTCCTTTTCATGATGGCCGCGTCAAGCCAACCCGCTGCAGCTTGCACCGCCGCCTGATCCGCGGCCCGCGCGCGCGCCCGGCTAATTTGTTACGGCCGCAGCCCGACCGTGACCGGCCGCCGCCGGCGCTTCCGCCTGCGGCTGTAAAAAAAAAGTCAAGCCAACCCGAGTCCCCCGTGACCGAGTCTTGCGCCTCCCCGATCCCCTAACTCGCAGAAGAGACAGCAGCACAAAACTGCATACATTGCCGTCGATCCGCGCGGAGCTCTCGGGTCGGCGCCGGGCCCCCCCTAGCCCACATGGTGGCGCCTCCAGCGCCGATCCGAGCAGTCTGCGCAGATACCTCCGAAAGTTCAGGTCGGTGTTGTTTTTCCCAACCATCCCGTGGTGTCGGGTCTTCCTCCTCCTCCTCCTCCTCCTCCTCCTCCTCTCCTCCTCTCCTCCTCCTCCTCCTCCCCCTCCTTGCCTCCTCCTCCTCCTCCTCCTCCTCTCCTCCTCCGCGTCTCCTCCTCCCTCTCCTCCTCCCGCGTTCCTCCTCCTCTCCTCCTCCCCCTCCTTGCCTCTGCCCTGCGCATGTCTCTCTGTCGGCACACCCCTCACGCGCTTCGTGGCCCCGTAGGGAGCTCCAACTACGGTCCCAGTGGCGGAACTCGCATGGCGGCCTCGGGCCATTTCGGCACATCCCTCACGCGTTTCGTGGCCCCATAGGGAGCTCCACCTAAGGTCCCAGTGGCGGAACTCGCATGGCGGCCTCGGGTCATTACGGCACACCCTTGACGAAGATCGTGGCCCCATAGGAGTTCCACCGAAGGCGCCAGTGGCAGGGTTCGCATGGCGGCCTCGAACCATTTCGGCACACCCCATCACAAGGATCGTGGCCCCATAGGAAGCTCCACCGAAGAACCCAGCGTCAGGGTTCGCATAGCGGCCTCGGGCCATTTCGGCACACCCCCTCACGAGGATCGTGGCCCCATAGGAGCTCCACCGAAGGCGCCAGTGGCAGCTTCCCTCATGGTTTTCAGAGCCCTCTCCTGCCTCTGCTCCTCGGTCAGGGGGGCGCCGTCCTCGTCGTCGTCGGCGCCCGCGAAGACGGCCGTGAACGTGTCCCTGAGCATGTCGGGCTCCGGCGGGAAGCCGTGGCCACATATGGAGCGTGGGCGAAGATGGTATTCACAATACCGGTATTCACAACTGCGTATGGTTGGGTTTTTTCGCCAGGCTAATTTGTTCCTCCCGCCTCTGGTAACGCAGTCCCCCTCGAGTCACGAAGTAAGCACTTCGGACGGTAATTCTCTATTTTCGGCTTTCGCGGGGGCCTTGCCGGGCCTCGGGGCTGTCAAAAGCCAGTCATGATGAAACCCGTCCTGGGGAATGGGTCGAGCCCTTTGGGGATCGACGTTAGGCAAAAATTATGACGTCGGGGGTCTGGGTCCCGCCTCTTTCTCCTCTTGCAAGGCACCGGGTGCGCACAGGCAGCTCCCCGTGTTGCGCACAGACCGCAGCAGGCCACGGAGTAGTCCTGCAGGGCTGTCTCAGCACCCTGGCGCCGCAGGGCTGGGGTGGGAGCCTGTGGAGGCCAGCCGAAACTATCCGGGGGGCTGTCTGTGGGCAGCCCGAGGCAGAAGCCGCTCGGAGGCGGACGGGCCCCCCCACACCCCGCGAGTTGCCCCTTTGCGGATCTCGAGGGGGCGTTGCGGCACCAGTTTCTGCGGGCCTGCGCCCGCCAGGTCTGGTGCGCGCTGTCGTCTTCACTACAGCGTGTATTGCGAACGGGGCGTGTGGCCCCGCATCAGATGCAGCTCAGCAGGCCAGTTGTTGCAGCCCAGCAAATCAGCCGCTCTGGTTGTCTTCATGGCAGCATTTTCCTGCACGGCCCAGTGGCCCCCGCACCCCATGGTCGCTCCGGCGATGCTCGCCTCCTGCTCGCGCCGTACCCTTGCAACAGAGCTTGTCTCCTACGGTTTCGCGACGGACGCCCGGATGCTCCTGTTCTCGCTGCTGTGGGCTCGCTTGCCGCTCCTCCCGTACTGGCACTGCTTGAGCAACGATTTCTGCGCCTGCAGCCTCTGCCTCAGTCCCTGGGTGTGGCCGTGGTGCCTTTCCGCGTCCGCTGCCAGGCTGCCTCAGCACAGGCTGGCCGCACCGGCCGCTCCCGACGAAGGTCTTCGTGCAGTGGGCGCCCTCCCGCTTCCACCCGCCTCCTGCGGCCGCCGTCCGCCTCCGTCTCTCCTCTTGCAGCCGGGCGCTCAGCTCGCCCGGCCCCGGCCGGTGGGAGCGCGCGTGCGGATCACTTCTGCCGCGCTGCGACGCACAAAGTGTTACAAAGTGTTTTTGCGAGCGGGGGGTGCTTCTGCCCGCCCCCGAACGACACTGCCATCCAGGGCACTGCAAGATCCAGCTGCAGAAACCCCAGCATGGAGGACGTGTCGGCCCACGGCCGCAGATTTTTCACGAAGGCCAGCGTCCTTGCTCATCGGCGTCTCCGTCTGCGGGGCCCCGCCCCCTTCATGTACGGTCGTCGCCAGAAGCTCGGACGACGGCTTTCTTACACGTATTTGACCTCTGAGGGTCACTTCCCAGCTCCAGGACCGGCCCAAAAAAACATCGTGATCAGGATGACAAGCCCTGGTCGTGGCGAAGTAGCGGATCTCTGGGGGCCCACGTCGAAATATGCAGCGTCTGGGGAGGGTGTTCCCCTTTTTTTTCTTCCCTGTTCTGCCTTCGTTCCATCCTCCTCCTCCTCCTCCTCGTGTCTCCTCTTCGCTCTCCTTCTCCTAGTGCCGCCATTTCTTCCTTTGTGTTATACATAACTGTCCCATTGTCGCACCCCCAAACGTGTCGGTGTGGCCTGCCAGGCGTTTCGCCTGAGACTGTTCTTTCCTCACCATTTATGATCTCGAAGCTTGAAATATCTTAAACGGTGGAGGGCGCATGATTTTCAAGAATGCGGTTCTCGCTTCAGCGTCGCGCGAAAGTTGTGTGCAAGGTAGGCAGCAGCCTCAAACATGTTGGCCGGGTTGTCTTCAACATGTGGCGCGCCGCGCACGTTCGTGTTACACGTTTGCAGCAACATCAAGCATTGAAGGCGTTTTTGTTTGAAGATGTTGTTCTCGCTTTGCCGCCGCGCACATTCGTTTTAGAAGTTCGCAGCAGCGTCAAGGATGGAGGGCGGTTCCTTTTCAGAATGTGGCTTTTGCCTTAGCGCAGCGCGCATTCGTCCTAAAAGGTTGCAGCATGCTCAAGGATTCCTAAAGTTGGAGTCCCAGGAATGGCGTTCTGGCGCGATTCAGGGTTGCCAGGTCGCAATACTCACATTGATTCGCATTGTTGAAGTGCCATGAGCGGCGTTGTGGCGCGGTTCGCGATTGTCAGGACGCAACAGTCACGTGTATTCGCGGCTTTGATGTCCCAGGGACGGTGATCTGGCCTGATCGAGGATTCTCAGACGGTTGTGACTCAATAGGGCACTTACTGCAATCATCATATCTTCTTGTCGGGATTCGGAGGGGGGATTCATTGCAGCACCGTTGGTGCGTCTTGGGTGTACACTGGTCCTCACATCCCTCCTCCGCCAACTCCTCCTCTTCATGCCGCTCGTGCCCCTCCCCGTGCCGACAAGTTTCTCCGATCTGGGCGAGCAAGTCGTCCCGTCAGCTTGAACGCTGTACGGGCAACGCAGGGGGATCCCAGCATCACCCCGGGTGTCTGCTCACGCCCGGGGCTCCGTACGTCCATCGAGAATCTCATTTCCAGCGCAGACGCCCTCTGGAGCCCAGAGGGCTTCCAGTATAGCGAATAGCTTCCAGGGGCTTCCAGGGTCTCCAAGTGGCCTCTGGAGGCCGTCGGGCATTCTCAGGATGGCTCGTGGGAGCTTCACCTAGTGTCCCGCTTTTGCTTGCTGTGTCGCATTTGGTCGCACTCGCGCCTGTCCCAAGGCAGCTGTGGCCTGCTTATCTCACCCTACTGCGTCGCAGCCTACTGGCGGCAGATAAGCCGCACCTGCGACGTTCTATAATTGCGCGTGAACTGCGATCACTAGGAGTGGGCATCTCGGCGGGAGAGGTGGAGAAGAAGGGGAGGGGGATGAAGACGACGACGACGACGACGACGACGACGACGACGACGACGACGACGACGAGAACGACGACAACGACGACGACGACAATGACGACGACGACGCCGACGACGACTGCGGACCTCTTCTGGAGGGCGTCCAGACCAGAATTTCGAGGCGGATCCAGCCGTGGCCACGGGGGCGCCATGGGAGGCCCAGAGAAGCCCAGCGCCCAAATGCCCTCCGAACCTGCCCTCGACCCCGCTGTTCTGTGAGGAGCGATGGCGCAGGAGAGCGCAGATCCCGACGGGCCGTCCAGCGACAGCCCATCTGGGCAGGCCTGCCGTGTCGCCAGCAGGCCGGCGCGAGATCGTTGCACTCAGACATCGGACGGCTTCCTGTTTTCAAGGCACGGTCCCCACGGGGTTCGACCCCTTCCCAGGGGCTTGGCATCGCTCGGGCGTGTGCATTGTTTTCCTTCGGCGAGGACCATCGAGGAGCATCCTTGATCATTGGCGAAAGAGCCACGCACGAGACCGAACAAAACACAGGGAATGGACGTCCGAGCGATGGCCAGAGGGGCAGCGTGTCGTCCTGGGCTGAGGAAGTCGAGACGCCGGATGTCTGGGCGCTTCTGCTTGGGAACGGAGCTCTCCCAGGACCCTGGAGGACCCGTGGGTCCTCGGCTCGGTTTCCATGTGGTCGTGGGGTCACCTGCTGGCTCCACCACGCTCTGCACGGGCACTGATGTAAATATTCATTCGGCCTTGCGTTGGACAGAGTGTCGTCCTCTGATCTTGCAAGAGGGGGGGAGGGCTGACCAGCAAGCTCCCACGAATGCATTCTCTGGAAATTGTCAGCCCCATCTTCTACTTGCCCTCTGATTCTCTCATCGCTCGCCGCAGCAGACTCATGCTACCTAGCTGCCCTGCGCACAGGTCATTGCTATGTCGAGACAGCCAGCTTGGATGGAGAGAGCAATTTGAAGAAGAAGACGAGGGCCCCGGCTGTGGCTGAAATTGGCATTGAGCAGGTGCGGGCGTGCTCCAGTCAATGCCCTTCAGGATATGACTGGAGAGGCGACAGCAGTGCGCGTAGGGAGAAGAGCGTACCCTAGGCGCTGTGAAGGTTTGAGTGTTTGTGTCGTTACTGGTGTGGCTTTGTGACAGATGATTGTATGTGTCAGTTTCTTGCGAGTAGCCGGTTTGGTGTCTTGATCCACAGGGTTGTGCGAGATGCGTGAATGCAGGCAGGAGCTTGAACGACGGGGGCCATGCAGGAAAGCGATCGGGAGGAAAATTGTGACAGGGGGGTTTGGCAAGCTTGGGATGAAGACAAATCGCTCCAGAGCGATCCGCAACGCTATCCCAGACCCCCTCGAGTCATGAAAAAATCACGACGGAAGGTTTTTCCATGTTTTCCTCCTCTGGGAGCCCTTACCGGCCCTCAAGACCGTCAAAAAACGACTCAGGATGAAAAACCGGTCCCGGCGAATAGGTCCAGACCTCTGGGGGTCGCGTCATGAAAAAATCATGACGTCGGGGGTCTGGGATCGGAGCGTTCCAGAGCCCCTTGAAATGGCCGCCGCACCCATACATCCTTCGCACCCGCTGGTTCTCAGAGCTCCGCGGTTCCCCCCGATTCGAGATTACCTCCATCCCATCTTCTTCGTCTCCCAAGAGGAGGGACGGAGGAGGACACATTGCTTTGTGAGAGTGGGTTAGGTAGCAAATCATGAGAGCTTTGCATACCTCCGTGGCTCCGTCTTTAGAGCGCGCAGCGACTAGCGTCTGGTAATCTATGAGTTATGAGGTAGCGCCGGTTTGGCGCCGACTAGCGTCGATGTCCGTCGACTTGGCCTCGAGTAGCGTCGATTGGTGTCGATTAGCGCTACTTCGTAGGAGCCAGCTAGATGGTATGGGAGGCTCCCATGCGTTGCCCCCGAAGGCTGGGCAGAGGGGATGCTCGGCCGAGCCCTCTGGCTCGGGCCCTCCGGCGCCCTTCCTCTCCAGCCGCCCCCGTCGACCTCCCTCGCGCCGTTGGCCCTGTCGCCCTCTGGGGCCCCGCCTCGTCGCTCGTCGGATGGCCTGCTGTTCGTCCTGGCGGTAGGGGCTCGTCCTCCTCCTCCTCCTCCTCCTCCTCCTCCTCCTCCTCCCCTCCTCCTCCTCCTCCTCCCTCCTCCTCCTCCTCTCCTCCTCCTCCCTCCTCCTCCTCCTCCTCCTCCTCCTCCTCCTCCTCCTCCCCTCCTCCTCCTCCTCCCCCTCCCCCTCCTCCCCCTCCCCCTCCCCCCCTCCCCCTCCCCCTCCTCCTCCTCCCCCCCTCCTCCTCCTCCTCCCTCCTCCTCCTCCTCCTCCTCCTCCTCCTCCTCCTCCTCCTCCCTCCTCCTCCTCCTCCTCCTCCTCCTCCTCCCGAGGACGCCATGAGGTCAGGAAACTTTGGCGCAGCGTGTCGCGCGCCGCCAGCTCTGGCTCGCCACGCGTCGGCGCGACGCGCCATCCACGTCCCACGTCCCCAGGCGTCATGGCATCGAGCTGTTGTGGATTCCCAGCTTCCCGCCCCTCCCTGACTCCGGATCCGCCCTACTTTGGCTTTTTTTCCAACTTCAAACTGCGTCGGAACTCCACCTATAAGAGGCCGAAAAAGTAGGGCGGAAATTGCTGCACCCAACATAAAAATGGGGCGGAAATCCACGGAAACAGCAACAGAACAGTAGGGCGGAAATTGGCATCCGCGGGGCTTGAAAAGTAAGGCGGAACTTCCAAGCCCCACTTACGAATTTCCCGAGAGCAGGGCGGACCCGGAGTCGGGGCTGCGGAGCGGAGCGAAGCGCTATCCGCTCGCAAGACGTGCCGCGTCGCCGGGGCCGCCGCCGCGACACGCTGCGCAGAGGTTCCGGCATCTGGGAAGACCGCCCACGCTCGAGTGCCATGCAGCGAAGGCCGCCGAACTCTCGCCCCCTGGTCCCTGCACCCCGCCCGCCGGGGATGCCCGCGGGCGCTTCCCACACCAAAAAGGAATGGACGTCCCGGGATCGCAGCGTTGGGTTTCTTGTGGGAAGTGTCGTGTGGACTGGCCTCCACTGTATCATAGGGGTGGGGGGGGGGTGCGGAGGGGAGGGAGAGACCGCGGACCCGGACTCTCGGCGGACAGTTCTTTCCGACAGCCTTGGCGCTTGTCCTCCATGGCGGCCTCTGGGGGCCGTTCTGGGCGCTCCTCCCACGGGGATAGCAAGCACGGGTCCGGGACGCGGACCTGCCCCCCTGCAGGAAGGAGCAATTGGCCTTGCGGCAGCGCCCGCGGACGGCGGAGCGCTCCGCCGGAAGCCCGCGGGGAGGAGGAGGAGGAGGAGGAGGAGGAGGAGGAGGAGGAGGAGGAGGAGAGGAGGAGGAGGAGGAGGAGGAGGAGGAGGGGAGGAGGGGGGGGGGGGAGGAGGAGAGGAGGAGGAGGAGGAGGAGGAGGAGGAGGAGGAGGAGGAGGAGAGGGTGCTGCGCACGCCGGTGGAGCTGGAGTGCGAGCCGCCCTCGGTCGACCTCTACCAGTTCCGCGGCGCGGTCGCCGTCGCGGGCGCGCCCCTCCGCCCTCTCCTCGCGTCGGCCCGCGGCCGCGCCCGCCGCTCGTCCACGGGGCTCCGCCCTCGCCGCCCTATCGCCGCCCTGCGCCCCCGGGGAGTGCCCGGGCCGCCTCCTCGCCCGTCCCCGGTGTGCGCGGCCCTCGCCGCCTAAGGCGGGTGGCGCCTCCCCGGGCCAAGAAGGCCGCGCGGGCCTCCGGACGACTGCGTGCCCAGACCCCCGACGTCATGTTTTTTTCATCGGACCACCTCGGGACCTCGCCGCCCCCTGGGGGGCTTGCGATCTGCGCAACCGTCGCCACTTTCGTGGGCTCCTGGGAGGCCCGGCGGAGGTACGTCCCACGCGGACCACCTCGGGACCTCGCCGCCTCGTTCCCCAGAGTTCTCTACCCCTTCCCCGGGACTGGCTTCTCATCCGGTGTCGTTTCTCGACGGCCCCGAGGCCCGGCAGGGGGCACCAGAGGCCGAAGCATGGTGACAAGCTTGCCGTCGTGAGTTCTTCATTGCTCGAGGGGGTCTGGGTGTTAGGAGGTTCTGTCGTTCTGTTGCCGTCTCCGCCGCCGTCGCCTCTGCCGCGGGCGCCCCGCCTGCCGCCTTGGCCTCGCCTGCGGCCTGGTCCTCGCAGCGGTCGGCCTGCTCTGGAGAGGCGGGCCGGGCAGGCTGGCCGGCACGGCACGCTCAGGGAGGACGGGGTCGAGCAGAGAGAGCGGAGCACACCGGGCCGGCGTGGGCAGCCATAGGGACCCGACAGGGATCCACGGGGATCCAAGCGGCCGTCGGAAATTGCGGCACACCAGGCCAAGGAGAAAGCCACAGCCACCCACGGGGATCAACAGGGATCCAGGCGGGCAGCAGAATGCGCGCCGCTTCTCTATCCAGCATGTGGTGTTCCCATGCAGTGGTGTACGTGAGTTGGTCCAGATGAGCGGATCGGAGGAGTTCATCTGGGTAAATTGTCCTCATGTCGTGGTTGGCTTGTTTGCACGTGGTGGGCGCTGAAGTACCATTGGGGCCCATGTGGGTCGACAGGAGTTCATCAAAGTCGGAAGCAGCCTGGATGAACACTCGTGGAGGGTTCTCGAGCCATCCGTCGTCGAGTGTGTCGATAGGAGCCCATGTGGCTCCGCAGGGGTGCTGTGGGAGTCCGCGAAAGTCCACAGATGCCCCCTGGAGCCCATCGGACCACTCCACCGGGCACCGTGGGAGCCCACAGGGGTCCCTTGGGAGGCGGGCACTCTCCCTCGAAATGTGTTCACCCGCCCCCGTGCGAACGCGACGCGGGTGAGTTCGCCGATTGACGTTTTCCTCCGGGCGGAAGTTTTCAGGGTGAGTGCATTTCCGTGTGGAGTCTCACTGTGAGGAGGAGGAGAGGCCGTCAGGGAAAGGGGACGGGACGGAAGATAGGACAAGACGGCCGACGAGAAAGAATGACTGATTGGAAGGCGGAGGAGGCCGAGGCGGGGTGAGCGGGGGATGGCTGAGGAGGATCAGAAGGGAGATCTGAGATCGGCACGGCGCTGGAATAAGAAGGAGACGTGTTGGCTTCGGAAGGGGATCCGCGCCCCAAGTAACTACGCACACGGCCCAGCGCATGGCGAGAAGTGCCAGCATCCGAACTGACAGAAAGTAACCTAATCACTCGATGCGCATGCCCTCGCTCGAATTCGCGGACCTCCAGCTGAGCATCCTCACGAGAGGACGCGGAGGCTGTTTCCTCCAGAACTAAAAGACGTTGCACCTCAGCAGGGCTACCCCAATCGTGCAATCACGAAGGACGCGCCGAAACAAGAATTGCACCGTGGAGGAAAGACCTCGGTGGCAGTCTGAGCGGTTACGGCTGGCACCAGGCAGCGCGACCAGTAAGGTGCCACGAAGGGCAGGAGGGGCAAGGAGGAAGAGGAGGAGGAGGAGGAGGAGGAGGAGGAGGAGGACGGAGGAGGAGGAGGAGGAGGAGGAGGAGGAGGAGGAGAAGCTCCCCCAGGATAGGTTTGGGTCACAACGGGACGGGTGAGGTCCCACCATCAGACGGGTGAGGTCCTGACGGCTTAAGAGGACTTCTGAAAACAAGCAAATCTCGGACTTTGAAGACACGCAGCAGGTTTATCTGGGACACTTGCAAATGGTCCTGGCTCCAGGCCGCAGGGTCGCCCCCGAAGCCTCGCACCCTCGGATCGGCGGCCCCCCATCCCCCCTTACAGGATGCAGGTCCTGGGAGTTTAGGTTCATAACCGGCGCTGGCAGATCCCTGGTCGAGAACCGCCCGAATCTCGTTTCATCCCGTTTGAGAATGGCTTAGTCCCGCGCAGTCCCGCTTCCTCTGGCCTTATCCGGCTCAGTGGCGCCACAATCGGGCTGAATGGCCTTTGATCGTTTTGGCGAAGACCTCCCAGGAGTTGCCTCCTAACCCCGCCCCTCCTTCGGTAGCAAATCATGGGAGCCTTGCGTACCCTCGTAAGTCCATCCTTAGTGTCGATTGGCGTCGGTTAGAATTTGGTAGTCAATGAGATAGCGCCGATTTCGCGTCGACTCGCGTCAAGTAGCATCGACCTAACGCCAATTAGCGTCGATCTAGCGTCGATCAGCGCCGATTCGCAAAAGCGGACAAGATGGTATGGGAGGCTCCCATGACACAGACCCTCAACGTCATGATGACATCGACCCCCAGAGATCTGGACCCCTTCCCCGGGACCGGTTCTTCATCCTGAGTCGTTTCTTGATGGCCCCGAGGCCCGGTAAGGGCCCCCAAGTTCCGAAAATGGCGAAAAACCTTCCGTCGTGGTTTTTTCATTCCTCGAGGGGGTCTGGGGAGTTGCCGCCGAGCCCTCCCGAGGCGGCAAGCCCGTCGGGGCGTCCATCGGCAACCTGCTCTTGCGGGGGACCTCGGTGCAGCGCACCGCCTGGGTCCTGTGCCTCGTGGTGCCGCCGTCGCTGCCGCCTCCGCCGTCGCCGTCGTCGTCGTCGTCGTCGTCGTCGTCGTCGTCGTCGATTTAGCGGCGTCGTCGTCGTCGTCGTCGTCGTCGTAGCCGTCCTTCCTCCTCATCCTCTTACTTTCACCTCTTTCTCCTATTTCCCATCCCTGTCCTCCTCTCGATGCCTCGTTGCCTCCTCGTTGTCCTCGTCCACGTCCTCCCCATTGTTCGTTGTCCTCCACTCCCGCCCTGCAACCCCCCCACCCCCTCCCACCCCAAGTCGTCCTCCTCCCCCAACTCCACCTCCTCCCCTGGTGCCCCCCCCCCTTCCCGTCCACATATGTAGATTGGAGCCCGGATGTGTGGGGCGCCCACGCGCGGGGATATGCGATGCGCACGAAGCGAAGCAGTGCGCCAGGCAGTTTTTTTTGCCGTTCCCACGGGTCCTCTCCAGGGCCCGCGCGCCGGCAACGGTTCGCCCGCCACCCGCACGGACCGCCGGTGTTTAGCCTCGTTCGCTCGCTCCTCCCTGTCCTTCGGATGCAACTCCTGGGAGGGCGAATGATGACTTTGCCCTGGTCCGACATCCGGCTCAATGTCGCTCAATGCTGCCTAATTCGGCTCCATTCCGCTTCATGCGGTTCAATCCCGCTTAATCCGCGGCCTAATTCGGCGTAAGAGCCTTCCGATGGGGCTTACAGTCAACCCGCATAGTAAGGATGGACAACCTTCTCAAGGCTACCCTTGCATCGTTCTCCTTCGGCCCATCCGTGGCCGCTTTCGCTGGCCGCGCCCCGCTCGAAAAGCTTGCAACTTCGCGTCCACGGCCCCGGCATCCTTATCGCGCATCCCTACTATACGGGCTGACTGTAATCCTTCCGGCGAAGACCTCCCAGCAGTTGCCTCCGAACTCGTCGCCCCCCGCTCGCCCAGTACAGCAATCACTGCCAGCTACCACCATCCAGGCTTCCACCACCAGTTTTCGACCTCCAGCCTCAAGTGCATGATCTCCAGCTTCACGGGCAGGCCTCGCTTTCTGACGCTCCGGAGCTCTGGCGCCGCACCCGCAGCACTCTAGACGGTGCTCATGTTCGGGCCGGACGAAAGGGGGGGGATAGGGAAAGGGTGGGTTACGAAATTTGCTGCATGTAGCTGGTTTCGGCCTCACCGAGGGGCCCATTCCTCGATACATGACCGCCTCCGGCGCCGGGAGGCGTTGGGAAAATCAGCTACGCGAGCTGGTTCTCAAATCCCCCCTTTGCTATCCCCCTTTTTCGCCCAGCCCGACATGTGCGGGCGTGCTTCCGTACTTCGGTGCTTCCGAAATCAGAAGAGGAAAAGGCACCGGTACCGCTACCCTTCCCTTGTTTGTCCCTTTCGGGGCCTCCTGGGAGGCCCTCGTCGGTACCGTTGGATTCGCTTCGAAATCCTAGTCAGGACGCTCCCCGGGAGAGGTCCGGGGGGTAGCTGTATCGGTACCTTCTGGTTTCCTTTGTATGAAAAGGGCAGAGAGGGCACAAGCATTACTTCGGACATGTCCCTCTACAGAAGAAGATGCAATAATAGTCAAACAACACAGTACGGTGATGGGTTTTCGTGCTATTGTTCCCGTGCATCGAGTCTGTTTGCACTGTGTTTTATTTTCCTTTCGAAATCCGTTTTTAGGAGGACTTGCCCGCCCTAGCACAAACACAGCGCGGACGGTCCGCATCCTCGTGACGAAAGGCGCCGACGGTCAGCAGCAGGCGATTCGTAAAGTTCTGGGCAACTGCGCTACAAGTGCTCTCCCGACGCAGTTGCTTATTCGTGTGCGCAAAACGGAAGACACCTTCGCATCAAAGATGCGGGGCTTGATTGCCGCCACTGTTGACAAGAGCTTGTGAGGACTGTGCTTGCGCGGACTGTCGCTCCGTGATTGCATGTGGACTCGAACATCGACGCGCTTACGGGACCCAGGCCTGCAGGGTGCCTCGAGATCGAGGGTCACAAGGTGTCGGTTGCTTCCGTGTCGTGCTGGCAACGCCGTCCGAGCGCGCGTGCGGACTGACTCTGTCGCGCTGCGACGTAAACGAAAGACACGTGTCGCGCTGAGGCGATCGTGGCCTCGCTGGGGCATCTGCCTGGGAAGGTGCATGCGATGCCTCGCTGGGGCTACGGCCCAAATGTGCTGGTCTCCGTGAGGCGGCACCTCCCAGCGGGACTCCCGGGACCCGTCTTCACCAGCTGTCCAACGGACCTGGAGGGCGTGCGCGCACTGGCCACTTGTCGCGGCCCTGTTTCCTTTACAGTCGGGTTCCATTAGTAGGTCGGCCCTGCGAAATCAAGGGTGCTCTTGTGTCCTGTGCATCGGTCGGCCGCGGGTAACCGCGGTCGCGGCCTCGGCAGGGTACCCTTGTGTCCTGTGGTTTTGGAGGCCATGTTGCCGTCGGAAGAGTCGTGTGTCCTGTCGCGCGTCCTGTGCGCAATAACCCGCTTGTACTCCTATGCCAGTGCCGAAAGCAGACGGCCGCGCAACAAGTTTCAAGAGGCCGTGCGCCGGACGCTGCCGAGCGGCACTTTTCATTGGCGCCCCCCAAGCGTGGGGCGCTGAGGCCTGCGAGCGAGGGCGGTGGCCCCTAAATCCATTTTCTCCTACGGCCAGCAGGTGCTCGCGAGGGCGTCTCTTCGAAGTGCTTTCCATGGCACACGAAGTACTTCGAGAAGCTCCAGGCTTCTGCCGACGGGGGCAGGGGGGGGCTCCTCGACATGCTTGCTCTCTGTGGCACGCCAGGCATCTCGACAAGCTCCAAGCTCGCGCCGACCATCTGACCCCCTTCCCCTTCTCCTTCTCCCAGAGCTCCACCGCCACTACCACCTCTTCCCCCCTCCCTTTTCCTCGAGGAGGAGGTGGAGGAGGGTCCCCCCCCCCTTCCCCGGCATCGGGCTGCCGCCGCCGTTGCTGCCAGAGGGGAGGGGGAGGGCGATGGCGACGAGGAGCGAGAGAGCGAAGGAAGCAAGAACAGGGAGGACAATGAGCAAGGTATGGGGGAGGGTTCCTCCTTACCCGCCTCTTTCTCCGATCTTCCCGCCCCCCGTTTTTGCTGCTCCCGCTGTGGCTATGGACGTGGTGCGCGTTCGCTGCCGCTGCGACTACAAATTCCCATGGCATCGAGCCGTTGCTCGGCTTTACGCTGGGGCGTCCTCGCCGAATGGGCGACGGTGGGGCCAAGGAGATGTCGACAGCGGAGGCGCGGATGGCGAGGAAAACTGTGCAGAAGCAGTGCGGTTTCCTTCACGCGCTAGAGGGAACAGGGGCAGGATCGAGGGTTATGTTCAAGGGTCCTGGGCGATTTTGGGAGACTTCTGGGCGATTTTGGGAGACTTCGGAGATGTGCAGAGGTTCGGGCAGACCAGCCGAAGACGGAACAACGTGATTACGGATTACGCGACGGTGCTCTTCTGTGTGTGTGTGTGTGCATGTGTGCGTGTGTGCGTGTGTGTGTGTGTGGGTGGGTGGGGGGCGCGTGTGTGTTAATGTGTGTGTGGTGTGTGTGTGTGTGTGTGCGTGTGTGTGGTGTGTGTATGTTGTGTATGTTGTGTGTTGTGTGTTGTGTGTGTTGTTTGTGTTGTGTGTGGTGTGTTGTGTGTTGTGTGTTGTGTGTTGTGTGTGTTGTGTATGTGCTGTGTGTGTGTGGTGTGTCTGTGTTGTGTGTGTTGTGTGTGTTGTGTGTGTGTGGTGTGTGTGGTGTGTGTGGTGTGTGTGGTGTGTGTGTGTTGTGGGTTGTGGGTTGTGGGTTGTGTGTTGTGTGTTGTGTGTTGTGTGTTGTGTGTTGTGTGTTGTGTATGTTGTGTGTGTTGTGTGTTGTGTGTGTTGTGTGTGTGTGTGTGTGTGTTGTGTGTGTGTTGTGTGTGTTGTGTGTTGTGTGTTGTGTGTGTGGTGTGTGTGCGTGTGCGTGTGCGTGTGCGTGTGCGTGTGCGTGTGCGTGTGCGTGTGCGTGTGTGTGTGTGTTTGTGTGTGTGTATGTGTGTGTGTGTGTGTGTGTGTGTGTGTGTGTGTGTGTGTGTGTGTGTGTGTGTGTGTGTGTGTGTGTGTGTGTGTGTGTGTGTGTGTGTGTGTGTGCGTGTGTGTGTGTGTGTGTGTGTGTCTGTGCGTGTGTGCGTCTGCGTGTCTGTGGTTGGGGGGGGCGGGGGCGGGGGGTAGCAGGTTGCCTCGGCTACACGCAGGAGTGACCCGTCGCCGGAGGGACGACCCTTGGTGCACGGCGTTCGGCGTGGGGCGGGGGCGAGCACAAGCACGCAGGCCCCTACTGTCGAGTCGCACGCCACGACCGGCAGTCCGCGCACCAGAGATCTCGGGGGCAACGGTAGGGGGGCATGGGCACCGGGGGGGATGCATCGACCCTGACTCGCCCATGGATCGCCGGTAAGGGCTCGATAGCCCCAACCTGCCCAGGAAGGTGCGGATTCACTATCGTGGGCCCATCGCCGATCTATCGGCGATGTATCGCCGATTCCAGGTCGATGCATCCCCCCCTGTGCCAGTCCCCCCTATCCTTGCCCCCCAAGGTCACTCTTGCCTACGATCCGTCCTGCGTGTAGCCGATGGACGGCGGCCGGCTCGTCCGTCGTTTTTGTCCAACGAGTTGGGGGTGCCGTGGTCGATGTTCCGGGGGGGCGCGCAGGGTTCGGCCACTCTTCCGCCGACCCAAGGGGGCCGGAAGTTCTCGTGTTCCCCATGCTCGCCCTTCCGGGTTCCGAGCGCCGCAAGTGTCGAGACAAGGAGTCCTCGATATTAGAAGAACCCCATGACCCTAACAACACAATGAAGACGCAGCCTAATCCAGGTGCCCGTCTTTTCATCCGAGATAATACATCTGGGTGTTTGGGTTTGAGGGAGTTGCTG
Source organism: Prorocentrum cordatum (assembly GCA_963575745.1). NCBI lineage: Eukaryota > Dinophyceae > Prorocentrales > Prorocentraceae > Prorocentrum > Prorocentrum cordatum. The sequence goes on along the minus strand of CAUYUJ010002780.1, from coordinate 246,815 downwards.
AGAAGACCCCCTTATCCCTACTGCTCTGGTCCTCTCAACTTAGGTCCGCTACCAAACTATTAGGGGGCCCTTCCTTGCTAATCATCGAGCGCTGCGTACAGGTGTACTGCGGACACGACACCCGCGTCATGCAGAACGCGGGGGGCTCGGCTGCGTCATCCCCGGATCGGGCGGTCATATCTCATCTTGGTTTCTACTTGCACGGGTGCTGGCGGAACTGTCGGTTGATCTCCACTATATCGGGGATGCTGGGGCTGGCGTCGGAGGGAACGCGCCGATTCTGACCAGCTACCAGCGTCGAGCACTTCCTCGTGCGCACACGGGCGGAGGATACCTTGGGACCTGGCTGTGACCACGCCATCCCGTGGCGTGGCACCTCCCAGGCTTCCCACAAGGGGGATCGGGGACCCCTGGGCCCACATCATCGGACCACGCCGCCCCTCGGCGTGGCCCCCCCCTCCATCCTGCCTCTGTTCCCGGTCCTGGCGCCTGGCTGCGGCCGCGCCCTCCCATGGCGCGGTCTCGCCGTCATTATCGCCAGGCTTTTCAGGGGAAGGAGGAGCGACACCAACACCACCACGGGGCCACTTCCAGCGAGGAGGTCCAGGATGCCTCTCCGAGCTCGGGATGAGTGAGATCCCGAGCGAGAGGGGGACCACACCACCAGGGGACCCCTCCCTGGCTCCTCCCGCTGGTGAGCCCTTGTAGTGTTGGAGTCGGTGTTCCATGATCCTAGCTTTTGCACCAGGTGTCCCGGGTCGGAAGTGCATTCGGGGCCCGTGGTGTTCTACCACCTTGCTGGTCGTCTCACTCCCACCCGAGTCCCCCATTGGAGGATCTCGGCTTCTGCATGGGCACCCCGACACGGATCCACGACGGCCCGCTCTTCGGAGCCCCCACGTGTTCCCAAACTTGGGGAGCGCGTTGCGCATTTCCACGACCCAGATCGGTCAACACTGCCCCACCACCTTGCTCGAGGGGCCCGCATGCGGAGACGCGCAGGTCAACGACACCACTGGAGCAATTACGGGGTGGTCACGGATTCTCTTCTCGGGAGGGTCCGGGTGCGACCTCACCCCCGGCCTGGATCCCAGACCCCCGACGTCACCACTCTTTTCACAGCGTCGGCCCCCAGAGGTCCCAGCCCCTTCCCGGGGACCAGTTCTTCGTCCTGGGTCGCTTTGCTCGGCGGTCCCAGGGCTCGGCGAGGGGCCCCAGAGGCCGACCACGTTTTTTTCTCGCCGGCGGCGGGGCAGAGGCGGTCCGCACCAGCGCGGGGTCTCCTCGGGGCAGCCGAGCGGCGAAGCGTCCGGCGTGCAAGAGAGGAAGAGCCCCCATGGAGGCCGAGCACATTGTCTAAATTCCTGCTCGGTCATGGGACACGTAAAGATACTTGAGGTTTGCGCCCCCGACGTAACACTACGGAGGACAAAGGCCCGGCGTGGTGCTGTCCGCGGCGCGAGAGGGCCCCTGGGGGCTGCCGGGAGGGCCCCCCCCCCCTGCGCCTCGAGGCGGGTCGCGCCCCAGGGGCGCGCGCACGGCGCCGCTGGCGCCGCGCGCGAGCGCGCCGAGGGCAGCCCTCCGAGGGTGCAGCGGAGCCCCGTGCCGAGGCACCCGCGCTCCGAGGGCCGCGGTCTCCTCCTGCTCCTCCTCCTCCTCCTCCTCCTCCTCCTCCTCCTCCTCCTCCTGCTCCTCCTCCTCCTCCTCCTCCTCCTCCTCCTCCTCCTCCTCCAACTCCTCCTCCTCCTCCTCCTCTCTCCTCCTCCTCCCTCCTCCTCCTCTTCCTGCTCCTCCTCCTCCCCCTCGTCCTCCTCCTCCTCCTCCTCCTCCTCCTCCTCCTCCTCCTCCGCGCCCCGGGCCGCGACCTCTCCCCCCCGCCACTGCAGAGCGGCCCCGAAGGGATCAGGCCCTCCACGGGGATGCCGTCAGAGCGAAGTGCGCCACCGTGCAAGCCCACGCCGAGAAGCCTCCTGCTTGCCTCCAGGGTGCCCCGGGTGTCTTGGGCTTCGATGGTTCTTGTTGCTGTGCCCACGCCAAGGGTCTCTGGACGTCCTGGGGTCTCAGGGTTGGGTCTCCTGCGGAATGTCTTGTGTGGGCTGACCGAGGAGGCGGGCCGCGGAGCCGAGAACCGAGGCCTTCCTGCGCGGGGTCCGAGCAGGTGGGGTCGGAGGGTCGCGCCGCATCGCCGACGCATCAGCGATCGGAACGGGCGCGGTCGACGAGAGGATATACTACGAGATGGGGATACTGTATGTTGGGGTCGGACGCACGTCTCCAAGGAGGACATACAGTATGTACTAGTGTGTCTCTGCGCGTCCCACTCCACGCCACTCCGCCGCACGCTCGATGCCTGCCTGATCCTGTTGCGCCGCCCTCCTCCACGCGCCTCCCCCCCATGCATCAGCGATCGAAATGGACCTGTGGCTCCCCAGCAGGATCGGAGAGGGGTCCGGGTGGGATTTTGAATCGCTGTGGCTGCTCATCGCGTGCTCTCGACTCGGGCCCTCGAGGCGCCCGGGAGCGGCTCACTTTCAGTCTGTGTCTGGTGTGTCTGGGCGTATCTCTGGGTGTATCATTCGGCATTCAGGACTATGCGGATTAGATTTTTTTGTTGTTGAACGCTTTCCTGACCAGCGTCTTTCTCCCGAATGAAGGAAGTGTGTGAGACAGCCCGTTGACATGTCAAATGGCGGCGTAGTTGTGTCAATGTCAGTCGCCTGATGCTCTGTGCTCCCGTTTAAGGCGAAAGGCGCTGTGTTCAAGACAAGCTCGCTGGACAAGAAGCTGCAGAAGGTCATGATGTTGATATTCAGCGTTCAAATGTGTTTGTGCATTACGCTATCTGTTGGTAACGCGTTTTCGCATATGGGATTGACGCCGTGGTATTTGAGACCTGCGCCATCGTACCATCCTTCCTATCAGCTCATCGTCCACTGGGCCACATGGAGTGTACAGACGAATGCCCTCGTCCCGTGCTCCCTCATGGTCACCCTGATGAGTGTGAAGTTCGTTCAGGGCATGTTCTTGTCGTCCGACTACTGCTGCGGTGACGTGGACAGCGGCAAGGGCGCCAAGGTGAAGACGAGCCAGGTGATCGACACGCTCGGCCAGGTCACGCACGTCTTCTCCGACAAGACCGGCACGCTGACGCAGAACGTCATGGAGCCCGGGGGCGGCCAAAAGGGTGTGACGACCATGGGGGGGGATCTGCCATGGCCAGGGCCACGATATAGCCCCAGGCCTCATCGCGCCTCTTCGGATTCCCCTTGCCCTCCCTGGGCCACTGGGATCTGCCATGGCCAGAGCCACGATGTAGCCCCAGGCCTCATCGCGCCTCTTCGGATTCCCCTTGCCCTCCCTGGGCCACGCACATGGGGCGTTCCAAACATTGCCTTGAGGGCGGCGGGAGGTCGGCGGAAGGAAAAAACGAGTGCCGCCTCCGCGAGAGCGGAAGCTCGTCGGAAGGCGGCGGAAGTAAAAGATGTGCCCCCAAGAGATGAAACCGTTCGAAGGATTGCAAAAAAAACGAAGGATTGCACAAAAAACGAAGGATTGCAAAAAAAAACTTCGTCCTGGGTTTTTTTGCAATCCTTCGAAGGGTTTTGTTGCAATCCTTCGTCCTGGGTTTTTTGGCAATCCTCGGTTTAGGTTTTCCAGAGCCGCCCACATGCCTCGGGCAAGGAGTTGCGAGCCCCCCTCTCTGGGACGCCCCTCTCTCGTACTGCCCCCGGTGGAGCACGGCATTCGTGGAAAGGCAGCATCTCGGCTGCGTGCAGTTCTGGGCCCTCGCGGGGCTACGGCCCCTCCCGCCTGCTCTTCGGAGGGCCGCACCTCGGTGCGGGAACGGCGGTCTTGTCTTCTCTTGTCTCTCGGAGGAGAAGAGACGCCATAGCCATAAACTGTTGGCGCTCCGCGCGAATTTCTTGGACCCGCGCTGGGCAACCCCCCTCTGTGGCGCGCGGAGCGCGCCAGGGGCGGCGCCAGAGGCGCCGCCGGGGGGGCCCAGCGCGGATCCGAGAAGTCCGCGCGGAGCGCCACAAGTTTCTGTTTGCGCTGTTTTTTCTTCTTCGAGTCTTGCCTTGTCTTGTCTTGTCTTGTCTTGTCTGTTGGACGCTCCGAGGAGTACAAGGCCTGCAGCGTCGGCGGCCGCACCTACGGCCTCCGCAGCGAGGGCCCCGGGGTCGAGCCCCTCGCCGCGCCGCGCACGCTGCGCTGCCACGGCGTGAACTTCGAGGCGGGCGCCTTCTACCGCGACCTCACGTCCGCCAGCGACTGGCTACATGTAAAGGAGGGGGATGATGAGAAGGAGGAGGAGCAGGAGGAGGAAGAGGAAGAGGAGGAGGAGGTGGGGGAGGAGAAGGAGGAGGAGGAGTAGGAGGAGGAGGAGAAGGAGGAGGAAGAGGAAGTGGCACACGTTAGACAGACCTTTCGCCCCACTCCCCGACACCACCCCTCCCCATCCCCGCTCTCCGCCCCCTCCTCCTCTCTCCCCCTCCCCCTCCTCCCCCTCCTCCCCCTCCTCGTCCTCACCCTCCTCCTCCTCCTCCTCCTCCTCCTCCTCCTCCTCCTCCTCCTCCTCGGGGCACGCGACTTCGACCCTTGACCCTTCTGGACGTTGTCGCCGCTTCCTGGAGGGTGGCCTGCCTCGGGATGCGTTCCAGCAGCTGCGCCTCGCCGAGAGCGCCCCTGGGGTGCCCGAAGCCTCCCGGGCGGCCGCCGGAGGCCCGAGCCATGACCCGAAGGCCCGACGTACCACTGACCCTTCGGCGGGGCGACCTCTGGCAATCTGTGCGGCTGCCGAGAGGGGCTCCTCCTCCTCCTCTTCCTCCTCCTCCTCCTCCTCCTCCTCCTCCTCCTCCCTCCTCCTCCTCCCTCCTCCTCCTCCTCCTCCTCCTCCTCCTCTCCTCCTCCTCCTCCTCCTCCTCTCCTCCTCCTCCTCCCCCCTTCCGTAGCCATTTTGGCTCAAGGCTGATGCACTTGGGGGCTCCGCGCCTCCGTGCCAAACTGGGATAGCTCTGTTTCCCGAGCCAGTCTGAAGTGATTTTGTGAGCTCCTGTTGGAGCATACTTTGTGAGCTCCTGCTGGAGCGGATGGTCCAGTATGGCAAGCAGGGCTTCTCCGTTTGCGTGCAGTGTGGCAACTGGGCGTGGAACTGGAGGCTCAAGAAGCAGAAAGGGGTGTGTACGGTATGCGACACCCCCCAGCCTGGCTGGAGTACGACGACGAGCGGCACGTGGTGGGCGCCGTGGTCCTCGGGCGGTGGGCGGCACGACCATGCGAAGTCCCTGCCGTCTCTCGCCAACTTCGGGGACTACCTGTCGAAGGCTCTCGCTGGTGCAGGGCTCGATGGGGACCCAGATGCTGCGCGCCTGGCGACGGAGTTCAGCACCCTGGCGTCCCAGAAGCTGGCGGCGGTCCCTGCGCCGCCGCCCAAGCCCCAGCACGCGCTGCTCAAGGAGGCTACGGCGGATTGCTCCCGCAAGCAGGAGGCCCTGGAGAAGGCCGCCACGAAGCTGGAGCAGTCCCGCCTCCAGCTCGAGAGGGACCAGGCCAAGTTCGACGAGGCGGCGGACGCTGTCTTGGCTGCCGATCTGTATCGCTTGGAGGTGCAGGAGGCGGCGAACCCGCCCGAGGCGGCCACCAAGCAGTCGGGCTTCGTCCTGGACCCTGGGCTGTTCGAGTGCCTCGAGGAGCTGGAGGAGTCCGACAGGAAGGCGCTGGAGGAGTTCCAGAAGCAGCTGGAGGAGGTCACCCAGCTGGTCGACGCCAAGCAGAAGGAGTTCCAGGATCTGCTGGAGCGTACGAGGTCGGCGCACACGGCGGCGGCGGCCAAGCGGCGCAAGCGCGGCGCCGACGGCGAGGCGGTGGCTGGCGGCAGCGCCGAGGGCGCGCCAGCGGCTGGCTCAGGTGCCGCTGCGGCGCCTGGCGCCGCGGCCGCCGCTGCTGGGCCCAGCAAGGCGAAGGTCGTGGTGCAGGAGAGCGACCAGAAGGCCATGCTGGAGCGCATCAAGAGCGGCGCCCAGTCTCAGGCGCGCGCGGCCGCGGTCTGCAAGGCTGCTGGCGCTGGCAAAGGCGGCAAGGCGGGTGCTGGCAAGGGCGCTGCTGCTGCTGGTGCTGGTGCAGGCCGTGTTTAGCATCACTTGCTCCCCGCCCTGCAGGGGGGAAGCTGCAGGAGTACCTCATTCAGAGTCTGATGACGACAAGTCGTTGGACATCTTCTTCGGCAACATTACGGAGTGGGGCCGACAGGCTGCACGGTTCATTGCTCAGGAGCAGGAGCGCAGCATTGTGGCCCTCGTTGAGACGCACAAAGGTGAAAAGGACATGCCAGACATCTGCCAGGCGATCGACAAGGACGGCTGGCGGCTGGCTTACACGGCCGCCCGCCCCTCGGGCAAGTCGGAGGCTGGCTTGTCTGGTGGTGAGTGGATTCTGGCAAAGAAACATATGGCGACGTCGAGCTTTGAGAGTGCTCGACGTACGGCGCTCGCTGCGGGGCGCCTTGACCCTTGCCGTGGCTTCGCGCCGACGGTGATTCACACCAAGGGCGGCAACCTGATCTTGATCGCTGCCTACCTCCAGCCGGGCCTCGGTGTGAAGGGCTGGAACCATGATGTGCTGGTGGCGCTCGGGTCTTTCACGCGTGCGCTCGCGGATCCCTGGCTGGTCATGGCGGACTGGAACATCGAGCCCGAGGCCTTGCGAGGTACTGGCTGGCCCCAGAAGCTCGGAGCAGTCGTGGTGACGCCGCCTTGCCGGGCGACCTGCGACAAAGGGCCTGGGCGCATGTATGATTATGGTCTTGCCAGTGTGGGCTGTCCTGAGTTGACGCTTCGAGCTGAGTTGCGAGTGCCATGGAAGACACATTGTGGAGTGGTGGTTACTGTGAAGGCCGCCCGATCTCAGCGATGGTATAAGCATTTGGCAGTGCCCAAGCCTCTTCCCGTTCGGGACAGACCTGTTGCAGTTCCTGACCCTGAGAGCAAGCGGTCCAGAAGGAGAGAGGAGTAGAGGCAGAGGCGTATGCAGGCGCTCCCTATCGAGTTCCAGGAGGGCTTCGACGAGCTGGTGCCGCCTGCACCTCCGCCAGAGTCCACAGTTTCTTTTGCCATTCCTGAGGACACTTGGTTTGAAGCTCAGACGCAGGTGCATTGGGAGGGCCTCCCCCAGCCGTTTGATGATCAGCCAGAGGGTGCCCGCGGCAAAGTTGCAGCTTATGCCCGCAGTCAGCACTTTGTCTTTGAATGGCAGTCTGAGGAGCGTTCGCGGCTGGATGAGTCTTACTCTGCTTGGATTTCTACATTGGAGCGTGCCACTTTGATTCATGAGCAGGTCGAGCCCAGCACTTGGATGCAGTTCTCAGGTCGGGCGCGCGGCCCTGCTTACTATTGGGCCAAGGTCACCCCCTCGCCAGGGCGTGCTCACATGAAGAACGAGCAGGCTGAGTGGTGGGGCGTGGTCAGCACTTTGTTATTTCGGCATGCTGCCCTTCGTGTGAATGGGGCTGGTCCTGATCAGGCTGCCTATTGTGCGCGGGAAGTACAGGCCAGGATTGGAGCCTTGCCTGATGACAAGACGGTCGAGTATTTTGGCAAGAAGTCCACCGCGCAGGAGATCGACTTGTGGAAAGCAATGGCCGCCGACTTGGATCGTGTTCCTGTTGGCCAGCTTACTTCTCTGGTGGACACCACTCGTAGGTGGGCGGACTCGGCGACTTCACGGGCCTTGTTGGCTTCGCGCTCGTCCTTTGTTAAGTGGGTTAAGGATACCTGGTCATCCAAGCCTGGTGCTGTACATCGGCATGTGAAGCAGGTCCCGCCCTTGGAGTGGGAGGGATGCGATGCGTCAGGTGCCATCACCACGGACAAGCAGACGATGCTTCAGACTTCGGCTTCTGAATGGAATGTGATGTGGCATGATCCTGTCGACCAGCCTGCAGATATTTTGTATATGATGGACCAGTGCCTCTCAGCTGCGCGAGACAACCCACTTCCTGCCATCACCATCATGGACGTGGATGCTGTGCTGCCCTCGCTACCAGCGAAGAAGGCGAAGGGCGTGGGCGTGCTGAACCCCATGGATTTTCAGCGGCAGCCCTTGGTGGCAAGGCAGTGTCTTGTGAATATATTGAACAGTATTGAGCAGGCTGGCGCCTGGCCGTCGGCCCTCAGCGCGGTCCTGGGTGCTGCTACCCCCAAGGAAGCTGGAGGCAACAGAGTGTTGGGGCTTGTCCCGGCGCCGCACAAAATTTGGTCCAAGGTGCGCGCGAAGCACTCAGGTGAATGGTCAGCTGCCCAATCTGCTTTTTGGGGCACTGCAATTGCTGGTTCTTCAGCACTCAGAGCGGCATTGATCAGAGCCGTGATGGATGAGGGAGCCAATGCCCTGTCTTTTGAGCATGCGACACTTTTCTTGGATCTGACCAAGTTCTATGACTCTGTGTCCTTTGCGTTGCTGATGCAGGCAGGCTTGAATATTGGCTTTCCAGCTATCATCCTTTTATTGGAAGTGGGCCTTTACTCTTCTCCCAGACTTCTGAAGAAGGGCAAGATGATTTCGGACGCCTTGGTGACTTCACGTTCGATCGTCGCTGGCTCTGGACATGGTGTGCCGCTCGCCAAGGTTATGCTCCATCAGCTTCTGGAGGAGGTTCACCGTGCGTGTCCCCCGACTGGATTGTGGAGCTATATTGATGATATCGTCGGTCGTGCTGAGGGGAAAAAGCAGCAGGTGATTGATAATTTGGATGCTTCTGCCGACGCCATGGCCATGGGGCTCAAGAAGCTCAGGCTGAAGATTTCTGACAAAACGAAGCTTGTTGCCAGCACTGACGAGATTGGCGAGGAGTTACAAAGACGGCTGGCTCGTAAAGGTATCCCAGTTCAGTTCGTGCGCTCAACTGTTGACTTGGGCTCTGACGCTGCTGCAGGGCGTCGGCGCATGGCACCGCGGATGGTGAAACGACGTGCACAGGCTCGGCGGAGGCAGCAAAGAGTTATGCGTTTGAGGCAACTACCTAAGACGAGGTTCATCACCAAGAAGCTCTTCAGCACTGGAGTGTTACCTGCTGCAGTCTTTGGCCATCAGATTATGGGCGCTCCTCCTTCTTCTCTCTTGGCTCTGAGGCGTGATGCTGCTGCGAGTGTGGCTGGGACGAAGCGTGGCAGGTGCTTGAATTCTGTATTACAAGCGGTGTTTGGGCTTTCTGATCTTGGCATTGATCTGAGGAAGCAGGTGATCAAGGAGTGGATTGCGCTGTGGCTCTCCCAGCCGATGCTCCATCCTCGCATACGCAAGATGTGGCCGATCACTCTGGCGAAGCTACGGCGTGGCTCTGCTGAGAGACTTGTGGCGAAGTGGAAGGATGTGCGCGGCCCCATCGCCGCGGCGCAGGCCACGCTCTTGCAGGTTGGCTGGGACCCACAGAGCCCCGATGTCTGGTCGCGCCCATTGGCTGATGGAACCATCGATGATTGGCTGTTTCCTGCTTTTGGTGACGAGCAGTTCTCTTCAGCGGTGCCTTCGCATTTTGAAGACATGCTTGGCGCCTTCATGGATGATTGTGTCCAGCTGCAGTGGAAGGAAGCGGCCCACCACGAAGCAGGTGAGGATCTGACAGCTGGCGCGGACATGACGACGGTGCAGATTGAGCTGAACCGCCTGGCTGCCAGGTCCAATTTCGACGAGTGGGCCGCAGACATTGCCGTCATCTCGGGGGGCCAGTGGACTCGTGAGCGGCAGAGAGCTGCAGGGTATTCCTGCCAGCCGCTGTGCCCCAGATGCAGGGAGCAGCCTGAGACTTTAGTTCATCGCATTTGGCTATGCCCAGCCAACTGCGGACACGATGACTTTTCAAAAACGGATTTTTTGGCCCCCCAGGCCCTCGCGGGCTTTGAGGCCCAGCCTGCTTTGTGGCTTAGGGGAGTGCCCTCGAAGGACCTCACGGTGCCCAGGTTTGTTGAGACTGCGGAAACGGCCCAGGAGGTCCTTCTGGGTGATGGCCGTCTGGGCGATTTTTGCTCGGAGCCTGGAGGCCCCCCTGTGTTTATCTTTGGTGACGGATCTGGGGGCGAGTTCAGCGCGGACCCCAGACGTAGGCGATGTGGGTCTGCCGTGGTGATGATGAGCCAGGACCCCTCAGCGCCGAACTCTTGGGTGCCTCAGTGTGGTGTAGGACAGGTTTTGTCAGGCCGTCGCCAAGCGGTTCCTAGAGCAGAGCTGCAGGCCTTCTGTCTCGCACTGGAGCACACGCACGGTCCGATATGCTATGTTACCGACTGCAAGAGTTTGATTTCTGATTGGCACGGTGGCCGTGCCTCCTCCCCTCGGGGCCCGAACGGGGACCTGTGGGTTCGTGCTGCTCGGGCTCTCCGCTCCCGTGGCCCTGGGGAGGTTTCGCTTTCCTGGACGCCCTCCCACTCGGAGGAAAATGTGCAGTCTGTAACCTCCCTTTTTGATATTTTTATGTGCCAGGGCAACGCCAGTGCCGACGCCTATGCGGGGGTGGTGGCCCAGTGGTCCTGGGAGTGGTGTGTTGTGGCCCCTCCCCCTCGGACCGACCTGTGGGACACGACGGCGGCACTGGTGCGTAGGAGGGCCAGAAGGGCTATGATGCTGGCGCTCGAGGTTGAACCTTGGGAAGGGGTCAGAGCTCCGCCAGCGCCCAAGGCCCGCAAGCCCACTAAGCTTGTCCAGGCGATCGGCGAGAGTGCGCACAAGCTTCGCCCGTTCGCTGGTCGCTGGCGTTGCAACGTCTGCAAGGTGATTGTCCCGAGGAGCCAAGTGCTCACTTTCGCCTCGACCCCGTGCCGCGTCCCGACCCCGTCGCCGTCGGATTCGCCTGGCATGCTGGGTCTGAGCCCTGAGTTTGGTGAGGGTTTCGAGGCGATCTCGGGTGAGGCGTGGTGTGGCGCGGTGAAGCTTCACCCCAGCCACCGCCTTGCCAGGATGTGTGCGTTTGGGCTGACATTTTGTCAGCGTTGCGGTTTCACCGCCACGACAGACGGTCGGCGGCTTCAGAAGGAGTGCGCCCCCCCCACCCGCAAGGGGGGCGAGAACCTCAGGCGAATTAAAAAGGGTGTTTTTCCGTCTTATCGGGGCCCACCAGTGGCCTTGCGTGAGGCGGCGGCGCTGGACGCTGCTGCGAGAGCCCTCCCGACCCCCCCTCGTGGAAGCTCTGGGGGTGTGGGCGGAGCCGATAGGCCACTGGTGGAGAGGCCCAGTTTCGATGAGTATGTGGCCCGCTCCTCCGATCGCCCTGTCGGAGAGCTGGCCAACCTGATGTCGGTCTGCGAGGACGCCCCACCCGTGGGCGAGGACGCGGCTGCTGCCTTCGCTGCCGCCGCCGCCCGCTTGTGTGTGGTGAATGAGTGTGAGGAGACCGCCGCCCAGCTCGGAGCCCAGGGTCAGGGGCAGACAGTGCTCGCTGGTGCTCGTGTGCAGGGGTTGGGCGGCGGGGGCGTCGACAGCGGTGACAGCGACTGAACTGGCCACGTGGGTGGCATCGCAGCATGATCCAGCATGATCCTCCTCCTCCTCCTCCTCCTCCTCCTCCTGTTCCTCTTCCGTATCCTCATCCTGCTGCTGCTGCTGCTGCTCCTCCTCCTCCTCCTCCTTCCTCCACCTTCCCCTCCCGCACGTCCCTCCTCCTTCCCTCCTCCTCCTCCTCCTCCTCCTCCTCCTCCTCCTCCTCCCCCTCCTCCTCCTCCTCCTCCTCCCCTCCTCCTCCTCCTCCTCCTCCTCCTCCTCCTCCTCCTCCTCCTCCTCCTCCTCCTCTTCCCCCGTTGTTGTTGGGGAGTTGCGGCGGCATGCTCCCCAACCAGGCGCGACTTGGGGAGCTCAGGGGGTCGGCTCCCCAACCTGTTCGGGCACGCTGTCCAAGCCTGTAGCGACATCCCCAGCCTTCACTCGGCGCGGCGAGCACGTGCGGAGAAAGTGATGGAGAAGAGTAGCTGTAGACACGTAGGCATGCAACTGCGGGCACAGCTCCCCTGCCCCCCATCACAACACCTCCTACCACTTTCCTGCCCCCTCTCAATGTTATGGTCGCTCGAGAAGGGCGGTGGATCATGTAGGGGAGAGGTGCGCGCCTAAGACGGGGGCGTGTATATACACAGAGAAAGGCAGCTCCCCTGGCCCAGGCCTGCAACCGAGCGCCGCCGACCCATGCATGGCACCCACCCCCTGCTTTCATGCTAACTGTGCGGTCCGTGCGCAGATCTGGATCCAGACCTTGATCAGAGGATCTGACCCCAGGGATCTGCATCCAGGAATCTGGGTCCTGAGCGCAACCTGGTTCCATGGATATGGGTCCGCACGAAGATCTGGATCCAGATCTCGCCATGCCCTTTGAATCGTGCTCCGAGCGCTCGCCGCGGGGCAGAGCCCCCCTCGAAACTGGCGCGCCGACCTCGCCCGCGCTCAGGGATCACTTCCAATCCTACCCCGCTAGGCTTCCTCAAATCTATTTGAAATATATACGAAATATATACGGCTTCTATACGGTGCATGTTGTGTAGCAAAAAAGTGAGTTTTTTTCACACACACACACACACACACACACACACACACACACACACACACACGTATATGTATATTATATATAATATATCGTTTTTGAACATCTATGCGGTGTCATTGGTGTCCAGATATATACGAAAACTATACGCAATTTACACGGCGGGTTCCGGCTCCCCGGCTCCAGTACCTTGCAGGATTTTTGAGAATTCCTGAATATTTCCGCGTTTTTCGTATATTTTTAAAAATTTCGTCCTCAGACACGCTGCCTATAAATGTTCCCCGTGCCCGGAACGGTTCCCAGGAGGAATTCTCTCGCGCGATCGCCGGAGCGCGGGTCGAGATCCCGCCGCGGTTGGATACGAGGAGGGAGGAGGAGGAGCGAGGATGGATGGGGGGGGGAGGGGGGGGAGGGGGGGGAGGAGGAGGGGAGGGAGGGGGAGGAAGGGGGGGGGAGGGCTGGATCCACTTTCACACTGGATCCACGTTCTGGTTGGATCCACTGTCAAGCTGGATTCACTTTCTGGCTGGATCCACTTCCTAGCTGGATATACTTACTAGCTGGATCCACTTCCTAACTGGATCTACTTTCCAACCGATGGCAACTTCGACCTTCGTTATGCTAGCAGGGGAGGGTACCATAAAGCAACTGCCGCACTACCTGTAAGCTTGCCGACGCGGCCAGCGAGCTTTCTGGATTGAATGAGGGATGGGGCAGTCTGACATGCCGACCCCCTCCCCATCTCCCCCACATCGCCCCCCCTATTTCGAAGCCCCATACCCATGCAATCTCGAAAGCACAATGGATGCCTAATCGGAGTCAGACACCTTCTTGGCCGCCTTCTTCCTGCCCCCCTGTGCCTTCTTCGCCTCTTTCTTCTTCTTCTTCTTCTTCGCGCTGGCGCCGCTCACCTTGTCCTTCTTTGCCTGCTCCTCCTGCTGCAGCCTCCTCCTCTCATCATCCCTCGCCATCTTCTGGTTCATCAGGATACGAATCTCGGGCGACAGGGTCTGCACGCACGCGGTCAGCGCGCCGTTCGCCAGCTGGACCTCGGCGTCGTATGTCTTGGCGCTCACCTGGCGTCACGCTCACGTCGGACCGTCGGCGCTGAACTCGCACCGTGCACCCCAGTATCCACGTCCCTCGTCGCCATCCGAATCGTCGAAAGGTCGGACTATCGCAAGTCGCCTCACTGGCATTCGAAACTCTATACACAACAAAACAAACAACGCACGATACGTATCATGAACATCGATAGTGCGCACGCGAGCTGCTAGACGGGTGCAGTCGCAAATCAGAGAGCCCAAACCTGCTTCTTGTATTTCGAGGCCTCGATCGTCATCAGCAACGAGAGGTTGTGCTTCTGGCACTTGTCGGTCACCTGAAGGACTGGGATCGGCATTCCCCCCCTCCCCGCCTCCCAGCATATTCACGTTCGCCTCCGTGCCTGCATCACCTCTCATACCTCCTCGCATTGCCGCGTCGTCCTCCCCGTCATCCCCATCCCCAGCGTCGTCGGCGCCGTCGTCAGCATAACCCCGCCCCGCGTCGCCTCTTTCATGGCATCTTCCATGCTCTCGCGCATCCTCTCCACACCCTCCCATCCCGCATCGAGCTTGAGGAGCCCGTCGAGCTTGGCGTGCTGTGCCATGCACCAATCATAGCTGTCCTTCAGCTTCTTGAACTTGGTCACACACTCAGGCGTAGAAGTCTTCGGTTTTTTTTGACGTCGGGCACCACAGGCGAATCCTCATCCTGACCACCGTCACCCTTCTCGTGTTTCCTTTTTTGTCATTCTTTCCATCGGCCCTCACCTCCTCGCCATCCTTCGTGCGCTTCCTACCCTCCTCCTCAGTGGCCTCCGTTTCTTTTGTCTCCTTCTTATATGTTTATGGTTTCTCTTTCTTATCCTTTTTGTCCGACTTGTCTTTCTTGTCTGTATTGTCCTTCTGCTCGCCCTTCTCGCCCTTGGCAGGCGCCTCCCCTGCCTCGTCGCCGCCGCCTCCCTCATCTCGCGCCGCGCGAGCGTCTGCCTCCTCGACGGTCGCCGAGCTTGGGCACACCCACTCCGTGTGTTTAATACACTGCTTCCTGAATGACTCGATGAGCTGATGGCGGATGTTCAGGTACTCCACAGTCTCTGCCATGTCGCCCCAGCGGGTCCAGATCCCACCGAGCAGCATCGCGTTCGACGCGTGCTTCAGCGCCAGGCGGAGGCCAGAGGTACCGCCACCTTTCAGCCACGCAAGCCCCACCAGCGTGACGTATTCTCCTTTCTTCTTGTCCTCTTTCTCGTTCGATTCCACGAGGATGTGCTTCACGGACTCCTTCCACTCCGTGTGCTTGCCCATCAGCCAATCTCGCCTGAACCTTCGCTGGTTCATCCAGCCCTTCTCCTTCGCGTATTGCTTCCTCAGTTCTTCCGACGCGTCCAGGGCGCGCCTCCAACGCCCCGACGCAGCGTTTCTTGCCTTGGTCTCTGTGCTGAACATGTAGTTCTGCTTCTCCATCTCCCCGTAGAAACTCTTCTCCTGCTTGTCCTTAGCATTGAGGCCGTCCGAATCGTTCGAATGCCGCTTGTCATCGTAGTCGAAGTTCGGGTCGGCCTTCTTCAGCGCCGTCAACTTCTGCACGAGCCCTGCTTGGAAGAATTGGCTCAGCCTCACGTTCATATGTTCCACGGTGGGCTCGTCTGGGTTGGCGTGGCTCTGCAGCTCGTCATTGATGGCCCCAATATCATTGTCGATGGCCTGGATGAGTTCCTCATTGCTCTCGGGATGGGGGTTCGAGAACAGCAGGCTGGCCTTCCCGATCGGCTCGCGATGAGAAGCGATGCTGCCCATCGAGCGGTGACCCCCGATGGGCGCGGACACTGACGACGACGAGGCTACAAAGGCTGGTGCGGGAGGCCCCCCTTCAGGGACACACGGCGACTCGTTGGCTGAGGGCTCGAGCTGGCTGTGGGCTGAGCTCCTCGTCTCGTCCTGGGCCACGCAAGAATGAGAATGCGCGAAACCTGCTCCCATCTGCTCTCATCAACCTCTCATATGCACTGCAACCTGCTTACTAAACACTACGCGCGCATACGACGTATCATCGTAACATCTACGCAATTTCTACGCGTAGAAATTGCGTAGAAAAGTGTGTATAAGTTAGATTCCACTTTCTCTCATACCATTCCAGCCGAGCCGTCCCTCCACCACTCAGTGTTAGCCCCGTCCCCGCGGTGTTGGTTGTCCCTGTCCGTCCTTGCCTTGTACCTCGCGCAGTAACCTGTCCTGCTCCTCCTTCAGCGACTCCATGCTCAGCGCTTTCGCCTGCCGCACGGGGGGGTGTAGCATAGAGAACAACGCTAGGGGATGAGAGTGCAGGAGAGGACCGCACGCGCGCTATTCTGGGCTTGGACGGGGGTTGATGTCAGGGAAAGATGCATGGACAAAGCGACGCGGGCCTGGGCAATCTGCGCCAAGGGCTCGTCATCGGAGTCTGGGTCCACTGCGTCTCTTGGACGCTCGTAGCTGACGTCGATCGCCCCCTCTGCAACCTCTGCCTCCTCTGCCTCCTCTGCTTCCTCTGCCTTCCTTGCCTTCTTTGCCACCTCTGCCTCCTCTGCCTCCTTAGCCTCCCCTGCCGCCTTTGCCTCCTGTGCCTCCCCTGCCTCACTTGCCCTCGCCTCGCTGGGCAGACCGACTGGGCCTCCCCCGAGGCCGTCCTGCTCGAACATCTGATCGAACCCTGCCTGCACCCATGCTGCGCCTGGTGAGTCCCCAGGCGCTGGGCGGCGGTGCTCACTGGAGCTGGGGCTGCTAGCTTTCGAGCTTCCAGAGCTGGACGTCTTGGCTCGGCGGCAGCGCCTCGGCGGCGCGCGCGCCACCTGGCGGACCCGCGCCCCCTCCCCCCCCCCCCCCCCCCCCCGCCTCCCCCAAACGCCCTCGAGCCCTGCCCCAGAAGTTGCGCATCCTGCCCCTCCCTCCGCGTTCCCTCTCTCAAGCGGCTGCCCGACCCCCGCCCCCCCCGAGCCCCTCCCTCCCTCCTGTCCCCCCCCCCTCCGATCCCTCCCTCCATCCTGCCCCCCCCTACCTGCCAGCTACCGCCCCCCCCCCCCCCCCGAGCGGCGGGCGGGCGAAGCAACGCGGGGCACCTCCTTCATCGGCGCCATGCGGATGTGCGTCGCGGATGTCACGAAACGTTGGTGCGGCGCGAGCAGCCTTCACCATGCGGCACCGCCGCGCGGACACCTGGGGGCCCACCTGGGCCTCGTCGGCTGAGCGGTCGACCCTCGCTCCCCCCTCCCTTGATCTGCTCCGAGCCCGCGTTCTACCTCCTCGCCCCTGCCCCATCCTGCCCCCCCCTGCGCCTCCTGCTCCTCCTGCTCCTGATCCTGCTGCTGATGCTCGATCTTCGATCTGCATCTCCTGCTGCTGCTGCTGTTCCTGTTCCTGCTCCTGCTGGTCGTCTAACTGCACTACCAGCCAATCTCTTTTTTCTCTCGTTTGTTCTCTCTCTCTCTCTCTCTCTCGCTCGCTCTCTCTCTCCGTCGTTTGCTCCTCACCCCCCCATTCCCCTCCTCATTTTCCCTTGCTTCGCACCCCGCCCCTCCTGATACACCTGCTCTTCATGCGATCATTCTACCCATCGTGATCCCGCGCTCACTCTGGCCCCGCATCACGGCAACAAACATACAAGAAAAGAAGACGGGGGGGAGGTGCACGCACGCACGTTTCTTTGCTCAGCCGATGCAGGCAGCGAGTTACTTACGCCCGCCTGCGTTCCTGAGCATCCCCTATGGAACGTCGAGGGCTCGCCCTCGCCTCACGCCTCGGGCCTCTTCTCCTCCTCGCCTCTGGTATCCTCTTCTCCTCGCCTCTGGCCTTCCGCCCTCCTCGCCTCTGGCCGCTCATCCTCGGGCTCGCCCCAGCCTCCCTCTCGAGCTACCCGAGCCCGTTGCCCATGTCGAGCCCGTCCGAACTGGCATCGCTGCTCGACGCCGTCTTCCTCTCGCGCCTGCCCATCTCTGGGCTGGAGCTGGCGGCCGTCTTCGAACCCTTATTCGGCTTCGAAACCTTGCTCGGCTCCGCAGCTTTCGGCCCTTTCTCCTTCTTATCATTTTTCTCATTCTGCTTCTCCTTCATCTTCTTATATGTCGTATCCTTCTTATCCTTTTTCTCCTCTTCTGCAGCCTTGCCCGCCTTCTCCGCGTTGCCCTCATCGCCGCTTGGCGGCGTACTCGACGGTGGTTATGGCTTCACATGCTTCGCAGGCTGTCTGTCAAGCTTCTCAGGCTTCTCAGGCTTCTCAGGCTTCGCTTTCGCTTGACCTTTCGCCGACGGCTTCGCACTGGCTTTCTGCGTCGCCTTCGCTTTCCCTTCCGCTTTCGGTCGGGCCTCGTTATCTTTCGGCGCCGCGGCCTCTGGCTCTTCGATATCACTCGATGCGGATTTGTGGCAGTCTTGGTCATCGTCATCATCATCGGATGAGGCTGTGCCACCGCCCTCCTTATCTTCCTCGTCCTCATCCTCGTCTTCCTCCTCAGCGCCCTTCTTCTCTGCCTCCGCAGCGGCCTCGCGCCCGCCCTGATCCTCGTCCTCAGCCGCATCCTCGGTCGTCGCGGCAGCGGGCCTTTTCCGCGCCGACGCAGGCCTTCTCATCGCGATGCCCTTCTCGCCCCCCTGGCTCTTAATGTACTCCTGCTTGCTGAGCTCGAACGCTTCCTTGCCGGAATCCTTGGCGTACTTTTTCGCCAGCTCGATCACTGTCTCTTCTGGGCGCGTGTAGTGCTCCTTAATGGCCAGCTCACCGACCATTGACTTTCTATGCTGGTCCTCACGCTTGACCCACACGGCGCAAAACCACTTCCTCACAGCGCCAGCTTCCATGGGCTCCCTCGAATACTTTGGCACCGACAGCAGGCCCTCTTTGGTCTTGCTCTGCCATAGGTCGCCGCTTCCAGCGCCGCCCTTCTTGGTCCTGACCTGCTCGCGGTAAGCCTCCACCGTGTAGCTTGGCACTGCCCACGTGGCCTCGTCAGGCCACTGAAACTCGAGCTCGTCGCTCTTGCCGCCATCGTCGGCGTTCGTCGGCGTGCCGTACTCTGGCGCAGTCGTCTTCTTCGGCGGGCCCTTCACGCGGCACGCCGCCTCGCACTCCCCGCGGCAGTGAGGGGAGGGGGGATGTGGGAGGAGGGCGGGCCCAGCGGCAGCAGCGGCAGTCGGGGTTGGACGGCGATTGGGCGGAGCGGGGCGGGCGGCGCGATGGCGAGGGCGGCGGCGTGCTCACCGCTGCGGTACCTACGCGGTTGTTACACTTGCCCTCGTGCCCACCCGCTCTCCACGCACTGTCACCCCTCGCTCGATACCGACAACATCGCTCTACGCATGCACCATTCCCCGCCAGTGCTCCGACGTCCCAGCGGCACTTCCACTCGTCATGGGCACCACCAGCATTTGCTTTCGCCTCCTGGCGGGCGTTGTGGCGGGGGATGGCGGCGACGCGAGACCGACCGACACAGTCGACCGACGACTGAACTTCTACGCAATTTCTACGCGTAGAAATTGCGTAGAGGTTACGACGCACCGTTCTGCAATGCCACTAAGTGTGCTACTCTGCTCCTCACCCGGCAGCTCTGCACTCTCGCGCGTCGCGACCCGTTGCCCTTGCGGCGCTGTCCTTGGCCACCTCTGTGAAGTGGCCCACATGCCAGCCGTGCGGCTCGCGAACCCTGGGAACGGGGCGGTGGGGAGGGGCGCGCATCATGTTGTCCTTCGACCTGCTATCACTCCTCATCCTGATATCCCTCATCCTGTTATTCCTCACCATGCTGTCACTCATCTTCTCATCTTGATATCCCTCATTCTCATGCGGGATCATCGTCCTGGCATCCCCCGTCCTGCTATCCCTCCTCGTCCGCGCTGCAAAGCAAAACGGCGTCCTCGCCTTGATGGCAGCCTGGCTCACCACGCGCAGTATCGCCCTGATCCAACGCCCCCTCACCAGGGGGCCCGATGCAATACCCTTCTCTCTCTCTCTCTTTCTCCCACTCTCTCTTTCTCTCGCTCCCTCTCTCTATCGCTGTCTATCTCTCTCCCCCTCTCTCTCTCCCCCTCCCTCTCTTTGTATCTTATCTCACGCGTCCTCGCTCTGCCGATCCCTCTCTCTATCGCTCTCTCCTTCGCTCGCTCCTGCCTTCTCTCTCACATATCTTATCTATATCGATCTCTATCTCTCTCTCTCTCGATCGTCTTCCCTTTCTCGCCACCCCTGGTCTCTCATTATTTCTATGGTGTCTCCCCATCCCTCCTTCCCTCCCTCTCTCTCCCTGTCCTCGCCTCTCACCCGTTCTGCTCATCTAGCCATTGCTATGTCTATATATATATATATGTGTGTACCTCGCTCTCTCTCTCTCTGTATGTATATATATATATATATATATATATATATATATTACTAGTATGTAGCTCTCTCTGCCTATATACGACCCCCTCGCCACTCCCCTATCACCGCCCCCATCTTACCTGTCCCCCATCCCCCCGCCGTTCTATGTTATATGGGGTCGGGCGGTGGTGGCGACAGCCCCGCTCTTCGTCGCCGTCTGGTCGGCCCAGCTCTCGGCCGTGTCGCCCAGCTGCCACGACGCCTCCTTCTCGGCCGCATGGACTTGGAGGCGCGCCCGCAGCTGTCCATGGTTCAGGGTGTCGCGCGGCGCTATGATCTCCCTCATGGCCTTCAGCAGGCCAACGTGCTCGACCACGTCATCACTGGCGTCGCCGTCCTAGCGGGCGCGCCGCCGAAGATACAAATTCTACGCAATTTCTACGCAATTTGCGTAGAATGTGCGTAGAATTTGCGTAGATATTTGGATACAGAATTGCGCAAATTCTACAAAGATACAGAATTTGCGTAGAATTTGGATCTTCAGTCACGGGCGATGGCGTCTCCACAGCCACCTCCTCCAACGCCTCCCTCGTCCCTCCGCGCATCCTCCACCAGAAATCCACCCTCCAATCGACCCCGATCCCATCCCCTCCCTTCCCCATCCCACCACCCCCCCGATCGAATCGGTTCGCCTCCTTCGTGTCCGCATCGGGGCACACGGTCTCGCTCGTGGGGATGTACCGCTTGAACGTCTTCGCGAAGAGTTCGTTTGCCTCCGGCGGCAGCGTGACGGGCGGCCGAGGGTTGCCTCCTCGGGTCATGGGGCCTCGGTCTCCTCGGCTCCTCGGCCTCCTCGGCCTCCTCGGCCTCCTCTCCTCCTCTCCTCCTCTTCCTGGCCTCCTCGGCCTCCTCTGCCTCCTCGAGGCCCGATGGCGCCCCCGCGCGGGGCGCGCGGGGCGCGCGGGCGGCGCTCGGCCGCCCTCGGCCAAACGGCGGGGGGAGGGCGAGAGCAAGGCGAACTCGGATGGGGGGAAGGGCGGACGAGGCGCGGGGCGGCGGCGCGACCAGAGGGCGGATGGGCGAGGATTGGGCAGTGCGGGGCGAAGTAGACAGAAGCTGGAGAAAAGTGCGAACGAGGATGAGAAAGCGGAAGCGACGAGGGATATGGGGGGGCGGCGAAGCGGTTGCAGGTGGCAGGAGCAGGATGGAGAGGAGGGGGTGCGAAAGAACGAAGGGCGACAGGTAACACTGTAAACATAGTGGGGCAACGACATCTTACTATGTATTATGGCGAGGGGGCGACCGAATGATACCGACACAATGATGCAACCCGCTGGGCGACGACAACCCATCTGATCGGACTTCAGAAAAACATTAAAGTCATGAAACGTTGAGTTGGATCCACTCTGCTGGATCCAACGTAGATATTGGATCCACTTTGGGCTGGATCCACTTTTCTGGATCCAGCATAGCTCTTGGATCCACTTTACCTCCGGATCCAGAAAGTGGATCCTGAGGACCTCTGGGAAGGGCCCGCAGGGGCCGAAAGCTGTTGGAAAACCTCCCGTCGTGGCGCTCGCTCGCGGCGCGAGGGGGCCGGTTCCGAAGCCCTGGCCCGCAGGGGCCGAAAGCTGTCGGAAGACCTCCCGTCGTGGCGCTTGCCCTGAGATCCAACGTATTGAAAAAATAAGACGGAGGTTTTTCGCACATTTCGGCCTCCAGAGGCCCTCGCCGGGCCTCGGGACCGTCAAAAACGATTCAGGATAAAAAACTGGTCTTGGGGAATGGGTCGAGACTTCCGGGGACCCCGTATTGAAAAAATCACGACGTCGGATCTCTGGGTGCTCGCGGCGCGAGGGGGGCCTGGCCTATGCCCTGCCTGCCCCGGGGCCGCCCCTGCGTGCAGCCGCCGAGCCGGGCGCCGAGCCGGGCGCCGCGCGGCCCGCGCCGCGGCGGGGAGCCGAGCGGGGCGCCGGGCTGCCCAGGCCGGCGGCGCCCCCGCCCGCGGGCCGGGCTCGACGAGACGTAGGAGAGACCCTTCGCCAGAGTGACCTTTGGTGCGGGCCCAGTGGGTCGGAAGCCAGGCAAGGGCTGAGAAGGCGAAAACCCATCCCCACCCCGAGTCCCGACACCCACCCCCGAGCCCGCGATCTGGGGGGTCGAGACTGGGGGTGGGGGTGGGTTTTCTCTAGTCCGGGACCCCGAATCCCCACCCCCAGTCCCGACCCCCCGGATCGAGGGTTCGGAAATGGGGTCGGGACTGGGGGTGGGAGCGGGTTTTCGCCTTCTCAAAGGGCTGCTAAATCCGTGGCTGCTAAAATCGACCTCCGGGAAGTTGTCTTCGTCCTTCCGGGAAGGAGCCCGTGGACTGTTTCGCGTGCCGCGCCTCATTCCGGGAAGTTGTTTTTTCCTTCCGGGAGGGCCGCTTTAGCAGCCGCCGTTTTGGCAGCCTTCGCCCGGCTTCCGAATGGGGTCCCCCGATCGCCGAGCGGGATGCGACAGCGGCGTCCTGCGGGTCTGTGTTTGGTCCCCCCTTTGGCCCCCCAGAACGCCGCGCACCAAACCCCGACCCCCGACGTCGTGATTTTGTTCACAACGTCGACCCCGGGCAGTCTGGACCCTTCCCCCGGGACTGGCTTTTCATCCCGAGTCGTTTTTTGGCGGTCCCGAGGCCCGGGAAGGGCCCCCGAGGCCGAACATAGCGAATGTTTTCCGTTGTGTTTTTTTTTTCACGACGCTATATAGCACAACCGCGGCATGGCACATCGCAATTCAGCACGGTGCAGCACAGCACAGCCCTCGGCACGGTACATCAAGATCGATACAATCAGCATTGCACTTGCCCGTCACCCAATCAGGTGTCTTTGAAAACGCTGCCACGCGTTACATTTCTATATTCCCTTTCCGGGTTCGTGGGTCGATCCTGTTTTCACGACGCGAGGGGGTCTGGGAAGGTCGCTCCTGCCCGGGGTCGCTCCTGCGTGCCGCCGATCGGGCGCCGAGCGGGCGGTCGCCGGCCCGCAGCCGGCCGCGGGGGCGCCGCGGGCGGCCGGGCGGCGCCGGGCGGGCCTTCGCGCTGGCGGTCGCGGGCGCCGCGGGCCGTGCGCGCTCCCGCTCGGCGCGAAGGAGGGCCGCGGTCGAGGCGGCGGCGGCCGTCGACGCCCGGAGATAGGATTACCCAGAGATTTCCAACGTATAAAAAATCAAGGCGGAGGTTTTTCGCACATTTCGGCCTGCAGAGGCCCTCGCCGGGCCTCGGGACCGTCAAAAAACGATTCAGGATGAAAAGCTGGTCCTGGGGAATGGGTCGAGACTTCCGGGGACCCCGTATTGAAAAAATCACGACGTCGGATCTCTGGGTAAGCAGTGGCGAAGCATCCTGGCGTGCCTATGGCCCTACCAAGCGATGTTCTGAGAACTGTTTGTGGTTCCCACGAAGTGTTCTTAGGACATTTCTGGCTGGGGCTGTCTTGTTGATCACATCGGGTTAATGTTCTAAGAAAATTGCTTTTCCCTAAAAACGCTGTTGGGTTCTAAGAACATATCGTGGTAGGACTATAGAATGCCCGGACGGTCGGTCCCTGCTCAATAGGACCGTTTCAATCCAGGCGTTTGTTCTCGAGTTGGGCCTTTTTCGGGCCCCCGGGCCATCAGCGAGGAATCCTGAAGAAAGCCAGACCCCCCAGGAAGCGGTTGGGATATCTGTGGGG
This sequence comes from Prorocentrum cordatum, assembly GCA_963575745.1. NCBI lineage: Eukaryota > Dinophyceae > Prorocentrales > Prorocentraceae > Prorocentrum > Prorocentrum cordatum. The sequence goes on along the minus strand of CAUYUJ010002780.1, from coordinate 223,217 downwards.
GCGCTGATTCTTCCAACCCTGGGGTCTGGGCGGCGCAGTTTTTGAACACCTGGCGTGTTCGCCCGGTTGCAGGCCACAGGACCAGCACAGATCGACCCGGCTCGAAAACTGCAGCAGGAAGCGGTCGTGTCGGGCTGGGCTAGGACGAGGATAAATCCGTTGCAGAGCTTTCCGGAACGCTGTCAGAGCGTTCTGGAACGCTCTGAGAAGGCCGCGGCGCCCGAGACATCCTCCAGATCCGCGGGATCTCAGAGTGTCTCAATGTATCCTTACCCGAATTTGTCCTCGTCCTTGCTTCGTTTCAGGTCGTGATTCTTCGCGATCTGAGGCGGCCCTGTCGCAACGTCAGAGCTCTCAAGGTATCCCTGGGGTTTTGTTCCCTTTTGGGGGGCCTCCTGCAGGAGGCTCCTCGTGGCCACGGCTGGGTAGACGCCTCGAGAAAAGCGGGCTCAGGCTTGGCCCCGGGAGAGTTCCGGGGGCCCATCCTGAGCGGATGTGGGCCAGGCGGATTGTGAGCCGCCGTTGTCTCAGTGGGCCCTCCTTTCGGACGGTCGCCGCCTGCGCCAAGCTCAGCTAAATCCTCGTCATCCTCGTCGTCCTCCTCCTCCTCATCATCATCATCATCATCATCATCATCATCATCACCATCTTCATCATCATCATCGTCACCATTATTATTATCATCGTCATCATCAGCATCATCATCATCGTCATCGTCGTCGTCATTGTCATCGTCATCGTTGTCACCAGCATCATCATCATTATTATTATCATCATCATCACCATCATCATCATCGTCATCGCCATCGTCATCGCCACCACCATAATCATCATCATAATCACTATCATCATCACCATCTTCATCACCATCGTCATCATAACCATAGACATTTTCATCATCACCCTCCTCCTCATCATCATCATCACCAATAGAATCATCATCAGCATCATCATCATCACCATCACCATCATTATTAGTTTCATCCGTAAGGGCTTCGCCCCCTGCCGCCGCCCCCCTCTCTGTCAGACTGAGATATATCAGAGTCGCGTCGGTGCGTCTCGGCGCTGCCTTGGCGCATTTGGGAACATCCTCCGGGGGCGGACAGGAATCATCAGCGCATTTTGAGACGTTGGCGTTATCGAAGACGCCTACGGCGAATCACCGCCGCCCCCTGCCCTTGTGGAAGCCCTTCGGGGAACACGTGGGGGAGGATGGCGAGGAAGATCAGGAGGAGGAGGAGGAGAAGGATGATTAGGAGGAGCAGAAGGATGAGGAGATGAGGAGGAGGAAGAGGAGCAGGAGGAGGAGGAGGAAGAGGAGGAGAAGGAGGACGATGAGGAGGAGGTGCAGCTGCCCCTAGGAGTTCTGAGGCGCGCGGTGCTTGCAAGTCGTAAGTTGTCTTTGAAGCACAAGCTCACATATATACATAAGCTTTGCACGCCTCACCTGCTATATAACGCATCTGTCTGGCCTCGAGTATGCGCCAGACATGCCGCTTTGCTTGAGAATCGGTTCTTGCAGCCATTTCGTGAAGCATCAGGCCTCAAATTCGATGGATTTCGCCAGAATAATGTTGCAGCACACAAGCTCCTGAGTGCAGTCGGTCAAGCTCCTCTCGAGAACATGCTTCGCCTCAGGAGGCTCCGTTTGATCCCCCGTATCGTGCTGGCCGCTCCAACGGCTCCCCTCTCTCTTCTTGACGAAGCAACTCAGGCCGAACAGTCGTGGACGAATCTTGTTTGCCAGAACTTGACGTGGCTAGGCGATCACGTGCAATTGCCTCGAGAGTTAATGCCGTGCGGTCCGGCTAGCTGGTGGGTGCACTCAGCACGAATATGAGGCACATTAGTTTGGAAACGCATGTGCAGGCAGGCCGAGAGGGCGGCTCACGCACGCAGCTTAGATAAAATCCGCAGGCGTGAGTGGCATGATTGGCTTCGTGACGTTGCTCACTGTGCAGGCACGCCATGTCCCCCCTTCCTCGTGCTCCTTTCTCCCTCCCATGTCTTTCCATGTTTCGAGTGCGATGCTGCGTTGTAACACACGTGCATCCTGGGCTACGCACCGCACCGAAGCCAATCCAGAGTTGGACCCGGCATAGCTTCGGGGTCGCGCTGCCAAGCGTGTTGTCTTGACTTTCGCTCGAGGCTCAGACTCCTGAAACATCGCAGGCATGGCAAACAAGCCTGGTTGGCAAACTTGATCGCTGTGCTGCCTACGATGACACCGGAACAAGTTGCCAGTGAGCGCGAATCCGATGCCATTCTATCGAGGGAGATGCGCAGGCAAGGGCATTAGGAAGAGAAGGCCACTGCCCCACCGTCACGTCTTGTCGGGTCTGGCTTGTCGGGGGCGGCCGTTTCCTTCGGGCTCCCTGTTGCTGGGCGCCGTGCCGTGGGTCGTGCCATCCCAGTTGAGGTGAACGCCGCCCCCCTCCGCCCCCGTCCCCTCGTCGCATAGCGCCAGTGATGTTATGTTTCTCCTGAATGTGTCGAGTTGCATGCGCACTTTGCATGACGTGCAATGGTGGTGCGAGGAGTTTTGCGCAATTCGCGGGCTTGGCATATGGATGCTTACTACTACTCCGTCCGACATCGCATTTGCAGCGGAGCATAATCGTATTATTCCGTTTATCCATTCCAAGAAAGCGCTCAGTGCGATGGCTGCACTTCGGGTCGAGATTTGGTGCGAGAGGACAGACAGCCGTGCCAAGCCATATCGGTCTTCCATCCACATTTGGGGTGCTCCCAACCTCGCACCCAATGAATGGGTGAAAGTGCAGGAGGATAATGTTATGCTGCGGTTCAGTGCTGCCTTGGCGCTCGCGGTCCATCCTGTGAACTGCCCAGCTGTTCTATTGCATGCCAGCCCTCTCTGATCTCCGCACCCCTTCCTTGCCCTTGGGAGTTGCCCGGACTTGATTTGATTTTTAGTGGCGCGTGCAAATCTAATTTCAGCTTGTATATCTGTGATTCGGTCGAGTTTACATTGGGCGTCCGCGTTTCTCATGGCCCTTCTCTCGAGCATGATCTCGGATCAGGTTTGGATTGTCAAGTTGGCTTCAGGTCCAGCTCTGCCACTTGGCCATCCTCCATGTGCCGAATCACTGCGGCTTGTTTATGTGAGCGCGTCGCTGGATCGGCCCCCAAGTGTGCGGTTAGGCAGTTCGCACCTGCAGATGTTCTGGGTGCCCCATGGTACAAGCCTATTGACCCATATTGGGGGTCGGTCGGGAGCGCCGCCGTCGGCGGCGTTGAGGCTTGCCCGCGCCTTTTGTCATTTTCTATTTTTTCTTCCATGTGCATGTTGCACTGTTGTGGGCACCGCGGACACATCGTCTTTCACGGGAGTGCGCCGGCAGAGGAGGACGGGGCGTCTTGGGAGCCTTTGAGGGCACTCTTGGGCCTCCTGGGGGCTTCCTGGGAGCCTCTTGGGGGCATCTTCGGGGTTTCCTTGGGCCCTTTCGGGGCCTTTGTGGGCTTCTCGAGGGCTTCTTTGGTCGTCTCAGGGCATTCCTGGCCCGTCCTACGCCGTCGGAAGCCGTCGTGCGGGCCTCTCTGAGCCGATCGGAAACCCTCTTGGGGTGCTCCAGGGCAGTCTTGGAGGCCATCGTGGGCGTCTTGGAGACCTCGTGGGCGATCTTTGGGGGCTGTGGGGCCGTCCCGTGCAGTCGGAAGGCCGAAAAGAAGCACATGCTAAACCCCTTCAAGAACCGATGGGCAATCACTGATTTTGACTTATCCGGGCCTTCCTGGAGGCCTCTAGGGCCGTCTTGGAGGCGTCTTGGAAGCCTTTCAGGCCGTCTTGGGCCATCTTGGGCCATCTTCGTGGGCTCCTGGCCCGTCTGACGCCGTCTGAAGCTGTCTTGGGGGCCTGTCTGGGCCGACTGGGTGCCCTCTTGGGGGGGTGTTCCAGGGCCGTCTTGGAGGCCATCTTGGGCGTCTTGGAGGCATCTTTGGGAGTATTGTCGCCCTCCTGTGGCGGTCTTGGGGGCCTCTCGGGCCGTTCTGGGGTCATCTTGGAGGCCTCGTGGGCGATCTTGGGCCGAAGAGAAGCCAGTGGTAAACTCTTCCACGTATCTCAGTAACATCAATGATTTGGGCCTCTTCGGGCCTTCCTGGGGGCCCTCTTGGGGGCCTCTTGGGCCGTCTTGGAGGCCATTTGGGGGCCTTTTGGGCCGTCTTGAGCCATCTTAGAGCCAGCTTAGGCCATCTTGGCGGGCCCCTGGCCCGTTTGACGCCGTCGGAAGCTGTCTTGGGGGTTTCTCTGGGCCGACTGGAGGCCTTCTCGGGGTGTTCCAGGGCCGTCTCGGAGGCCATCTTGGGCGTCTCGGAGGCATCTTGAGCCGTCCTGTCGCCCTCCTGGGGCGGTCTTGGGGGCCTCTTGGGCCGTTCTGGGGCCATCTTGGAGGCCTTTCGGGCGATTTTGGGGCGATATCGGGGAGCTTTTGGGCTATCTCGGGCCGTCGGGAGGCCGAAGAGAAGCAAATGGTAAACTCCTTCAAAATCCGAAGGAGAATCAATGATTTTGACATCTTCGGGCCTTCCTGGATGCCCTCTTGGAGGCCTCTTGGGCCGTCTTGGAGGCCTCTTGGGGGCCTTTTAGGCCGTCTTGGGCCATCCTAGAGCCATCGTGGGCCATCTTGGCGGGCCCCTGGCCCTTCAGTCGCCGTCTGAAGCTGTCTTGGAGGCCTCTCTGGGCCGACTGGGGGCCCTTTTGGCGTGTTCAAGGGCCGTTTTGGAGTCCAGGGCCGTCTTGGAGGCCATCTTGGGCGTTTTGGATGTATCTTGGGCCGTCTTGTGGCCCTCCTGGGGCGGTCTTGGGGGCCTGTTGGGCCGTCAGGGGGCCACCTTGGAGGCCTCTTGGGCGATCTTGAGGCGATATTTGAGTGCTTTTGGGCCGTCTCGGGCTGTCGGAAGGCCGAAAAGAAGCAAATGCCAAACTCTCTCAACAACCTAAGGAAAATCAATGATTTTGACCTCTTCGGGCCGTCCTGGAGGCCCTCTTGGAGGCCTCTTGGGCCGTCTTGGATCCCTCTTGGGGGGCCTTTTAGGCCGTCTTGGGCTATCTTAGAGCCATTTTGGGCTATCTTGGTGGGCTCCTGGCCCGTCTGACGCCGTCGGAAGCTGTCTTGGGGGCCTCTCTGGGCCGACAGGGGGTCCTCTTGGGGTACTCCAGGGCTGTCTTGGAGGCCATCTTGGGCGTCTTGGAGGCCTCCTGGGCCGTGTTGGCCTCCTGGGCCGTGTTGGGGCCATGTTGGAGGCCTCTCTGGCGATCTTGGGGCGATCTATGGGGGCTCTTGGGCCGTCCCGGACCGTCGGAAGGCCGAAAGAAGCAAGTGCCAAACTCTTTCAACAACCAAAGGAAAGTCAATGATTTTGGCCTCCTTGGGCCATCCTAGAGAACCTCTTGGAGGCCTCTTGGGCCGTCTTGGAGCCCTCTTGGGAGGCCCTTGGGGCCGTCTTGGTGATTTCGTGGGCGGACTTGGAGGCATCTTGGACCCTCTTGGGCCGTCTTGGAGGCCATCTTGGACCATCTTAGGCGGACCCGGAGGCCATCTTGGGCCGTATGGCCGTCTTGGAGGCATCTTGGAGTCCATTTGGGGCCATCTTGGGCGTGAAAGGCATTGACTTTAGCTGTTTCCGGTCCCTTCTGGGTGGCTGGCGGGACGGGCCAGAGCCCCAGGGTAGAGTTCTTTTGGAAAAAGAATCCAAACCAAACCGAAAGGATCCAGCACGCCGGGCACCCCTGTGACAAGCACAGAGGGCGGCGGATCGAAGACGCCTACGGCGGATCACCGCCGCCCCCTGCCCTTGTGAAAGCGCCTATGTCCGACAGCTGGGCCAGAGCTTGGCCGAGCTATCGGACCATGTGTTCCCCGAGTCGGTTTGGAAAGGTTTCGGGGAACGCGGGGGGAGGAAGGAGAGGAGGAGGAGAAGGAGGAAAAAGGAGAAGGGGGAGGATGCCTCTTCGGAGCCTCTTGAGGCACTCTTGGGCTCAATTGGGCCATATTGGGAACGTCTTGGAGACCATGTTGGGGCTATCTTGGGCTCTCTTGGGGCCTCTTGAGGGCCTCATCGGGCCATTCTGGGGCCTCTCAGGGGCTTCTTTGGCCGTCTTATGGCGTTCCTGGCCCGTCTGACGCCGTCGGGAGCCGTCTTGGGGGCCTCTCTGAACCGACTTGGGGCTCTCTTGGGGCGCTTCGGATCCGTCTTGGAGGCCAGCTTGGCCGTCTTGGAGGCCAATTGGGCCTCTTTGGGGCCCTCTTGGGGCCTTCTTGGGGGTTTCTTGGGCCGTCATGGGGCCATCTTGGAGGGCTCGTGAGCGATTTTGGGGCGATCTTGGGGGCCTCTTGTGCCGTCTTGAGGTCTTCGAATGGCCGAAAAGAAGCAAACGCCAAAATCCTTTAAAAAGCTGCGGAACACCCATGATTTTGGCCTCTTCGGGCTCTCCTTGAGGACCTCTTGGGGGCGTCTTGGGGGGCTCTTGGGGGCCTCTTGGGCCGTCTTGAACCATCCTGAGGCTATCTTAAGCCGTCTTGGAGGCATCTTGGGCCATCTTAGAGGCATCTTGCGACCATCTGGGCAGTCTTGGAGGCCATGTTGGCCCTCTTGGAGGCGTCTTGGAGGCCATCTTGGGCCGTCTTGGAGCCGTCTGGAGCAGGAAAAACCCTTGGCAACCACTTCTGAGCAAGCTGGAAGATCTTTCCGGGTGGCCGGCGGGAAGGGCCGAAGCCCCAGGGGGAGTTCTTTTCGAAAAAGAACCACAACCAAGACCGAAAGGTTCTAGCATGCCGGGTGCCCTTGTGGCAAGACCACAGGGGGCGGCGGATTTTGGAAGCGCCTACGTGGCCGAACGTTGAGGCCAGACCTGCCCAGCTATCGAACCATGTGTTCCCCGAATCGGTGTGGAAAGTCTTCGGGGAACACGTGGGCATCTTGAAGGTCATCTTGGCCGCCTGGAGGCCATTTTGACCCTTTCGGGCCTTCTTGGAGGACGTCTTGGAGGGCTCTTGAGTCGTCTTGGAGGCCATCTTGAGCGTCTTGGAGGCCTCTTGGGCCGTTTTGGGCGCCTTTTGGGGCCGTCTTGGGCCTCTTGGGCGATCTTTGGGGGCACTTGGGCCGTCTCGGGCCGTCGGAAGGCAGAAAAAATGGTTGTGCGTCGCACGTGATTGCTGTGAGGTTCTTTATATGTTGCAGCCCTCCAGCAGCCCCCCATATCGCTGCTGGGGCTCAAGCTTTTCGGCGGGTATGCGAGCCTACCCGACCAGCGCGATAGGCGCCGTGGTCACGTTCCTGGCTGGGTTCGTGGCGCACGACGTGCTGGGGCCCGCGCTGGTGCACGAAGCGAGCGGCCTGCCCCCGCGCAGCGGTCCTGGCCACGAGCTGGAGGCCAGCTCGACGAGCAGCACCTCCACGAGCACCAGCACCGTGCTGGCTTGCTCGTGCCCGGCGCCGCCGGCGCCGAAGGAGCCCGAGCCCGCGCCGCTTCGAGTGGCGGGCGCGGGACCCGGCGCGACCGTGGAGGTGCCGCTGGCCGCGGTGCTGGGCGGCGGGGCGCTGGCGACGCTGGCCGCTGCTGCTGGCTGTCGGAGCCGAGTGGAGGACCACGCAGTGGCACGCAAGGTGCTCGAGCCGATAGGTGAAGCTCGGATCCACCTGGCCTAGCTCAGTGACGATGGCTGACGACAATACTTGCCCTGGGCTTAGGGTGTTGGTGACGTACAGTGACGACCCGGGCTGGACGCACGAACGAGTATTATTGTGGCCTCACAATGAGGCTCGCACAAGCTGGCAGATCTACACGCCTGGCAACGATTTATACGCCGAGGACTTCGGCGACTACGCATCGCTCATCCCGATGACGGGGCGGAGGCGGTATCCCCCAGGCGTCGGGAACGTGGTGGCGTTCAACAGGGGGCTGCAGGCGGCTGAGCTGGTCTCGCTCATCAAACGCGGTCGGGGCGAAGCCGTCCTCGAGCACGGGCCGCCAGCAAACGGCTGGTGGGCTGGCGCTGGCCAGGATTGGCTCGGAGGCAGGCTGGACATCCCCGCGCCGACGGCCGTGGAGGTCCCTCGCGTGCGGCGCCGCCTGCGCAAGAAGGGCGTGGAGGTGCAGACCGACCTCCCTGTGCTCGTTGATGGAAGCCCACCGTCCCCGCCGCCGCCTTCGGAGCGGCCGCCAGGATCGTGGGTGCGTTGCTCATTCGAGGACAGCGACTTCGGCCAGATGGTGCCCCTCTCGGCGGCCGCCATCCTGCGGGGCCGCTACGGGCTCGACAGGGATGAGATGGGCGAGTGGCGGTTCATAGAGTATGTGGAGGACGATCAGGCCGACAGCTGGCGAGACGACAAGCTGATAGCGGCGGATCGGCAGCGACCTCCCCGGGGCGCCCTCGGGGATCGGCTCTTCGGCGGTGGCGGAGGCGGCGCCGCAACGCCCCCTGCGGAGCCCGCGGTTGCGGCCGTCGCAGCTGGCACTGGCGAGGAGCAGGCCGAGGATTTACGCACGTGCCGGATCGATGTTGACGAGACAGGCTCGAGGGTCAAAGAATGGCGCAAAGTGGTGCAGGAGAGCTCGCAGGAGGTGTTTTCGGACTCAAGCCTGCGTGGGCCGCCCGCTTGCCTTGAGGTGTGCCGCAAGATGTATCGTCACGGCGGCGCGCCCAAGATCTGGTTCCAGGAGTGTTGCAAGGAGACGGGGATCTCTCGACGGGATCGCGGATACCACGAGGTGCAGACACTCATCGAGTGGTTGTACCTCGCGGGCACCTACGACCAGGTGAACATGGGAGCGCTGGCGTCGCTGGAGGTGATCGCCCGCCGGCTGCTGCAGTATACGGAGGCGTACGCACACGGAGCGGACCACGCGCACTGGCCGGCGGCGAAGCACCTGGCGGGGACGACGAACCCGCTGGACCTGGTCCCCGAGGCGCTGCGGAGCTACGCCAGCCGGCTGAGCAAGGAGGAGCACGAGCTAGAGGCGTTACGGGCGCGGGCCAAGACGCCTATGGCCCCTTCGGCTGAGGGTGGCCGAGGCGCCGCGGCTGCCGCGGTGGACGCTGGCGGCTTGCCGCTTGGAGGCGGCGCTGGAGGTGACGGAGCTGGAGATGCTGCTGATGCTGGCCGTGGCCGTGGCCGTGGCCGAGGGCGAGGCGGGCGGGGCCGCGCCCCCCGCCCGCCGGCCTCATGACGTCCTCGGCGGAGGGGGGCGGGCGCCCGACCGCTCCCTGCAGATCGAAGGGCGCCAGTGGGCTTCGCGGCGCCTCCTTCCTGCCGCTGGCCCACCTGAGCGAGCTGCCTCCCGAGTGGTGCGAGGGGCTCAGCGCGGCGCAGCGCCGGCGCTGGCTTCGGGGCGGCAGCGCTGCCTGCGAAAGCTTGAATTACTTGCATGGAGGCATCCACCGAGGCGGTCGGGCACCAGTGAGCTTGATCAGCCAGATGAAGATGGATGCTATTTCGGCGGACGTGCAGCAGCGCGTCCTCTCGGCGGCCCGCCAGTGGATAGACGTTGACAGCGCCGTCAGTGAGGAAGAGGCCCTTGCCAGGCTTCTTAAGGGCAAGGCGGGGTACGCCCCCCTTGGCTCGACCAGCATGGGCCCCTACGAGTACTCGCGGGCGAGCTTGCCTGACAGCGTCGTCGACGCGCCGGCGCTGGCCTCCATGCTTCCTGCGCAGGCAAGGCAATACCTCGAGGAGCTTGCTTCCAGGATGCTGCTGCCGCCACGGGAAGCAGCCCTAATACGAGAACTTGATGGGCTTCCTGGTTGTCACACCGACCCTCTGTTGCTGCAACGGCCGCGGAGCTATGGGAAGTTCGCGCGGCGAGCGCTCTCGATAGGTCTAGTCACTTCGACACGGAGGCCTAAGAGTGTGCTTGGATTATTTTTTTGTGAAGAAGAAGGATGGGGCTCGTCTTCGCCTCATCGTCGACTGCAGGCGGAGCAACGCCTTGCACCGCCCTCCTCCTGGGGTCGACCTGCTGTCGGGCGAGGGGCTCGGCCGCATAGAGATGCCCATCATAGAGGACTCCGACTTCGCCGGGCTCTGCGCGGTGCTTGGCGTGGGCGACGTTGCCGACTGCTTCCGCAGGATGAAGCTGCAGGGCGACATCAGGCACTTTTTTTGCTGGCCTCCGCTGGGCGCTGCTTTGACTGGGGAGACACTGGTCGAGGGGCGCCTTGTGCACGCTGGCGAGCAGGTGTGGCCGATGAGCCAGAGCCTGCCTATGGGCTTTTCTTGGTCCTTGTACTTCGCCCAGGCCGCCAACCAGTGCAGGCTCGATCGCCAGCCGTCGCTAGCGGGTAGCCTGCGTTTGAGCGATCGCGGGCCGCCGCTTGTCCTTGGACAGGGCGCCGCGGGGTCGGAGCTGGGCCACTACATGTACGTCGACAATGCTGGCGTGATTGGTTTCGACGCAGCGCGTGCGACAAGCGCGCCGCAGGAGGCCCAACGTGACTTCGACGGCGACCACCTGAAGTTCCACGAGGTTGAGGTGCTGCCTGAAGGGGGTCGTACCCTGGGCTGCTATCTCGACGGCAGGCGCCGAGCGACCCGCCCTACTGACGAGAGGTTCGCCATGGTGCGGAAGGGGTTGAGGTGCCTGTTGAAGTGACGCAAGGTTGCCGGCTGGCAGCTGGAGATGGTGCTGGGGCACATGACCTTCATGGCCCTGGTCCGCCGCGAAATGCTGCCCATCTTCCACTCGGTGTATGCTTTTGTGGCGCAAAGCTACCACGCCTTCTCCGTGCTGTGGCCCACCGTGCGCGATGAGTTGAACTGCTACCTGGGCATCATGGTGATGCTGGAGTCGAGCTGGACGAGGCCGTGGACGCCAGTGGTCTACTCCTCCGACGCCAGCCTGTACGGCTACGGCGTTGCGGAGGCCTGCTTCGGGACCGAGACGGCGGCGAAGGTTGGCCGCGTTTCGGAGCTGGCGCGGCGGCGGCTGGGTGCTGGGTTGGCGAGGCAGCACGCCTTCGAGTGCGCTGGCTTCCTCTTGGACAGCGAGACCGACGAGGTCGTCCGAAATGAAGTTGGAGCCCCGAAGCGGCTGGACGCCGAGCTCCAGCGCGTGCTGGCCAGCGAGCGCTGGGAGCTGGACCCGAGCTTCCCCGAGGTGCCCAGCTGGCTCCTGCACGACTCGCATTGGGCCACGGTCATGGCCGATCGGTGGGCGTTCGCCGACGACATCCTTAGACTCGAGGCACGAGCGCTAGTGAAGGCTGCAGCTCGTGCCGCGCACTGCCAGCCTGTAAAAGAATGCCGTTCTCTTTTGTTAGGAGATAATCTCGCTGTCGTGTTGTGTTTTTGCTTGTTCAGGTCCAGGGATTTCCGGCTTCTAATTCAGGTCCGCCGTTTTGCTGCCCTGTGCCTTGCTGGAGACATTAAGTTTGTTGTTCGTTGGATTCCGTCTGAGTTCAACTCTGGCGACGAGGGAAGTCGAAGGTTCGATCTGGCTTATGATGCCCAGAAGTCCCTCGTTACCCATCTTGGCTCAAACTCGCTGTCACCCCAGGTTCCTGCGAGCCCTGTCGATGCTCCCGCGGCGGGGGCCCGCGGCAGGAGAGAGCAGTCGGCGGCTGATGACGAGCCGACCTGCGGTGCCGACGCCAGCCGCCCCCCTCGAGACGGGCCGGAGGCGGGCGCGGGCGCTGAGCAGCCCTGGTCGCCGACTGGAGTCAGGGGGGCCGCCGCCGCAGCTGAGGTCCCGCTCGCTGGATCAGAGCCGGGGGCCGGCCGCGAGGCTGAGGGCGCTGCCCGACCGCCGCGGCAGAGCCCAGTAGCAAGTTGCTGGCGGCTGAGCCCCGACGAGCCCCGCCTGGCCGACAAGGCCGTTGCAGGCCACGGGGTTGCCGAGGTCGCGGCGGAGAGCGAGAGCGTCGAGAGCAGCGACGCCGAGGAGCCGCCGGCTGCTGCGCGCTCCCGAGGGCGTCTGGAGACGCGCGGGAAGGCGCGGATCAGGAAGGCGATCGAGGTGCTCGAGACCGCAGAGTCGGGCAGGGACGACGTGAGGTTGGGCATCAGCTACCTCGGGAAGAGATCGGTGCGGGCAGGCACCTGGGAGACTTACCGCCAGTGCGTGCTCGTAATCTGCGCCTGGGCCCGCTTCTGCCTCACGGCCCTGCCCGAGTTCAAGGAGCTGGACGGCCAGCTGGTCGAATACATGAGCGAGGAGTTCTTGACGGGTGTCAAGGCCTGGCGGGGCGAGAAGCTGCTCGCCAGGCTGATGTTCTTCCACCCAGACTTCGGCCGCCTGGGCGGGCTACATCTTCCGAGATCAGTGCGCCGCCTGAGAGGGTGGGAGAAGCTTTCACCATCTCGATCTCGGAAGCCCTTGGTGTCCGCGATCTGTGCGGCGTTGGCAGTGGATCTCTGCCGCCTGGGGGCGCCTCTAGTGGGCGCGATGGTGCTGATCATGGTCGAGTGCTACCTTCGGCCAGGAGAGATGCTGAGCCTCACGAGCGACTCATTTCTAGCGCCGACGGGGCATGCAGTGCAGAACTGGGTTGTATGGCTGTTTCCAGAGGCTGGGGGGGCTCGAAGCAAGGTGGGGTCAGCGGACGATACCATCCTTTGCGGGTCAGGACGTTTGCCGTGGATGTGTCACAACTTCAAGGCCTTGAAGGATCGTCGGCCATCCCGGCCCCTCCTGGACTTGAGCTACCCGCAATACCTGACCCTCTTCCGGAGAGCGGCCACGAACATCGGAGCCGACGTCGTCCCATGCCAAGGCCGGCACAGCGGCGCATCGCTGGATCGGGCGACGGGACGACGTTCTCTGGAAGAAATGCAAAGAAGGGGGCGATGGGCGGCGATGATTTCGATGAAGAGATACGAAAAAATCAGGACGACTGAGCGAGAGTCTGGAGAAGCTGGGCGACGTCTCCGTGGCACACTGCGCCGTGACGGCGAAGCTGGTGCAGGATGTGCCGCTGCTGGGACGGCCCGCGCTTGCGCCGCCGTCCGGCGGCCGCGAGGGCTCTCGCGGGCTCCGCTGAGCTCGCAACTGGCCGCTGTTTCTGCGCCGTATCTGCTGGATCTCTTTTCTGGCGGGGGCGGAGTCGGAGGCTTTGCCACGCGACTGGGTTTCAATTCAGTATCGTTGGACCTGCGAAATGGGGAGGATCAGGATGTGTACAGCGCCAATAATCTAGATGCAATTCTCGTCCGTTTTAGGGCTGGGCTCATCGAAGCAGTCATGTTGACACCTCCTTGCTCTTCGTTCTCTCTGGCTCGCAACAGATATCCTGTCAGGAGCGCAATATCCAGAGGGCTTGCCATCCCTGCGCCCAACCGACCAGACTACGGTCAGTATAGGAAATCTCTGTAAGCGTGTGGCTGTGTACATTGTTCGGTTGTGCCATGTTTTCGGAGTGCCGTTCGCTTTGGAGAACCCGCAGACTTCGTACATGTGGCGATGCCAAGATATCATGAAGCATGTTTTAAGTTGTCGCCGAACTCTGGATCTGCATCAGTGCGCTTTCGGATCCAGGTGGCGGAAAGCGACCAAGTTGGCTCTGGGATGCGTCACGGAGGCGGGGGACTTCGCCTTAACCTTCCCGGGTGCTCTGCGTTGCCGAGGCAAACACGGGCACTGTTGCCTCAGGCCTGGCCAGAAACATGTCGTTTTGGAAGGAAAGGCTATGACTATGAAAGCCGCTGCGTAGCCCTTTCGCTTCGCTCGTTGGCTGCGCACTGTTCTGCTCGACTTGTGAACAAGGGTGATCCGCTAGTGGCATACCATCTCCCATCATATGCAGAGGTTGACGCCTTCCCCGACATGCGCTGAATGGTCTATACCGCTACGCTGAGAACTTCGGCTTTGCGAAAATGTTGGAGTGTGTTCGCCGTTTGCACGTCTCGATAACCTGGTCGCGACCATATGGTGTCAGAGTTCACCACGGAAAAGACGTCAGAGCATGGTTGTGCGTCGCACGTGATTGCTTTGAGGTTCTTTATAGGTTGCAGCCCTCCAGCAGCCCCCCATATCGCTGCTGGGGCTCAAGCTTTCCCACCCTCAGCCACCCTGGACCTGCCCTATATAGTGCACGCCCCTTTTCACATTTTAACCTTCTTCACCCCCTCCTCTCGTCAGGAGTGTGTTTGCCGTTTGCACGTCTCGATAACCTGGTCGCGACCATATGGTGTCAGAGTTCACCACGGAAAAGACGTCAGAGCAAACAAATGCCACAATCCTTCATGGGAAATCAATGATTTCAGCCTTTTCGGGCATTCCTGGAGGCCCTCTTGGAGGCCTCTTGGGCCGTCTTGGGCCGTCTTAGTGTCATCATCGGCCGTCTTGGCGGGCCCCTTGCCCGTCCGACGCCGTCGGAAGCCGTTCGGGGGGGCCTCTCTGAGCCGACTTGGGGCCCTCGTGGGTCGCTTCGGGGCCATCTTGGAGGCCATCTTGGGCGTCTTAAAATCCTTCTGGGCCTCTTGGGGCCTCTTGGGCCGTCTTGGGGGGCCATCTTGAGCGTTTTGGAGGCCTCTTGGGCCGTCTTGGGGGCCTCTTGGGGCCGTCTTGGGCATCTTCGGCGATCTTGGGGGGCGCTTGGGCCGTCTCGGGCCGTCGGAAGGCAGACAAAAAGGAAATGCCACAATCCTTCAAAAACTCATGGGAAATCAATGATTTCAGCCTTTTCGGGCCTTCCTGGGGGCCCTCTTGGAGGCCTCTTGGGCCGTCTTGGGCCGTCTTAGTGTCATCATCGGCCGTCTTGGCGGGCCCCTTGCCCGTCCGACGCCGTCGGAAGCCGTTCGAGGGGGGCCTCTCTGAGCCGACTTGGGGCCCTCGTGGGTCGCTTCGGGGCCATCTTGGAGGCCATTTTGGGCGTCTTAAAATCCTTCTGGGCCTCTTGGGGCCTCTTGGGCCGTCTTGGGGGCCTCTTGGGCCGTTCTGGGGCCATATTGGAGGCATCTTGGGCGATCTTTGGGCGATCTTTGGGGGCTCTTGGGCCGTATCGGGCCGTTGGAAAGCCGAAAAGAAGCAAATGTCAAGGTCCATCAACAGCCAATGGGAAGTCAGTGTTTTTGGCTTTTTCTTGCCTTCCTGGAGGCCCTCTTGGAGGCTCTCTTGGAGGCCTCTTGGGCCGTCTTGGGCCAGCTTCGGGCCAACTTCGGCCATCTTGGTGGGCTCATGGCCCGTCTGACGCCGTCGGAAGCCGTTTTGGGGGTCTTTCTGGGCCGATTTGGGGCCCTCTTGGGGCGCTTCGGGGCCGTCTTGGATGTCATTTTGGGTGTCTTGGAGGTCTCTTGGGCCGTCTTGGGGCCCTCTTGGGGCCTTCTTGGGGCCCTCTTGGGTCGTCATGCGGCCCTCTTGGAGGCCTCGTGGGCGATCTTGGGGCGATCTTGGGGGCCTCTTGGGCCGTCCTGAGCCGTCGGAATGCCAAGAAGAAGCAAATGCCAAAATCCTTCAAAAACCTAAAGACAATCAATGCTTTTGGCCTCTTCGGGCCCTCCTGGAGGACCTCTTGGCTTCTTGGGTCGTGTTGGGCCGTCTTGGCTTCTCGGGCGACCTTGGAGGTATCTTGGACTCTCTTGGGCCGTCTTGGAGGCCGTCTTGGACCATCTTGGGCGGATTTGGATGCCATCTTGGACCATCTTAAAGGCCATCTTGGGCCAACGTGGCCACTCTTGGAGGCCATCTTGAGCCGTCTTGGAGCAAACATTGAGGATTTGGGCTTGGGGCAGTGGCCGGCGGGACGGGCCGAAGCCCCAGGGGGTGAAAGAACCAAAACCCAAACGGAGAGGATTTAGCACGCCAGGCACTCCTGTGATGAATCAACAGGGGGCGGCGGATCGGAGACGCCTACGGCGAATCACCGCCGCCCCCTGCCTTTGTAGAAGCGCCTATGTGGCCGAACGTTGAGGCCAGACCTGCCCAGCTAGCGGACCATGTGTTCCCCGAATCGGTTTGGAAAGCCTTCGGGGAACACGTGGGCATCTTGAAGGTCATCTTGGCCGTCTGGAGGCCATTTTGACCCTTTCGGGCCTTCTTGGAGGACGTCTTGGAGGGCTCTTGGGCCGTCTTGGAGGCCATCTTGAGCGTCTTGGAGGCCTCTTGGGCCGTCTTGGGGGCCTCTTGGGGCCGTCTTGGGCATCTTGGGCGATCTTGGGGGGCGCTTGGGCCGTCTCGGGCCGTCGGAAGGCAGACAAAAAGGAAATGCCACAATCCTTCAAAAACTCATGGGAAATCAATGATGTCTGCCTTTTCGTGCCTTCCTAGAGGCCCTCTTGGAGGCCTCTTGGGCCGTCTTGGGCCATCGCACAGCCATCTTGGGCCGTTCTGGTGGGCTCCTGGCCCGTCCGACGCCGTCGGAAGCCGTTTGGGGGGCCTCTCTGGGCCGACTCGGGGCCCTCTTGGGGTGCTTCAGGGCCGTCTTGGAGGCCATCTTGGGCGTCTTAAAAGCCTCCTGGGCCGTCTTGGGGGCCTCTTGGGGCAGTCTTGGGGGCCACTTGGGCCGTTCTGGGGCCATCTTGGAGGCCTCTTGGGCGATCTTTGGGCGATCTTTAGGTGCTCTTGGGTCGTCTCGGGTCGTCGGAAGGCCGCACAGGAGCAAATGTCAAAATCCTTCAAAGGGCAAATCATTGTTTTTGGCCTTTTCTGGCTTTCCTGGAGGCCCTCTTGGAGGCCTCTTGGGCCGTCTTGGGCCAGCTTCGAGCCAACTTCGGCCATCTTGGTGGGCTCCTGGCCCGTCCGACGCCGTCGGAAGCTGTTTTGGGAGCCTCTCTGGGCCGACTCGGGGCCCTCTTGGGGTGCTCCAGGGCCGTCTTAGAGGCCATCTTGGGCGTCTTGGTGCGTCTTTGTGCCCTCTTGGGGCCGTCTTGGGGGCCTCTTGGGCAGTCCTGAGGCCATCTTGGAGGCCTCTTGGGCGCTGTGGGAGCCCGTCCGACGCCGTCGGAAGCCGTTTGGGGGGCCTCTCTGGGCCGACTTGGGGCCCTCTTGGAATGCTTCAGGGCCGTCTTGGAGGCCATCTTGGGCGTCTCAAAAGCATCTTGCCGTCTTGGGGGCCTCTTGGGGCCGTCTTGGGGGCCACTTGGGCCGTTCTGGGGCCTTCTTGGAGGCCTCTTGGGCGATCTTTGGGCGATCTTTGGGGGCTCTTGGGCCGTATCGGGCCGTCGGAAGGCCGACACGAAGCAAATGCCAAAATCCTTCGAACACCTAGGGAAACTCAGTGCTTTTGGCATTTTCTGGCCTTCCTGGAGGCCCTCTTGGGGGCCTCTTGGGCCGTCTTGGGCCAGCTTCGAGCCAACTTCGGCCATCTTGGTGGGTTCCTGGCACGTCTGACGCCGTAGGGAGCCGTCTTGGGGGCCTTTCTGGGCCGACTTGGGGCCCTCTTGGGGCGCTTCGGGGCCGTCTTGGAGGCCATCTTGGGCGTATTGGAGGCCATCTTGGGCGTGTTGGAGGCCTCTTGGGCCGTCTTGGAGCCCTCTTGGGGCCGTCTTGGAGGCCACTTGGGCCATCATGGGGCCCTCTTGGGGGCCTCTTGGGCGATCTTGGGGGCCTCTTGGGCCGTCTTGAGCCGTCGGAATGCCGAAAAGGCGCAAATGCCAAAATCCTTCAAAAACCAAAGGAAAATCAATGATTTCGGCCTCGTCGGGCCTTCCTGGAGGACCTCTTGGAGGCCTCTTGGGCCGTCTTGCAGGCCTCTTGCGGGCCTTTTGGGCCGTCGTAGACCATCTTGAGGCCATCTTGGGCTTTCTTGGGTGCATCTCGGAGCCATCGTAGCCGTCTTTGAGGCCATCTCAGCTGTCTTGGAGGCATCTTGGAGGCCATCCTGGGCCATCTTGGCCGTCTTGGAGGCCATCTTGGGCCAACTTGGGGCAACAAAGGCATTGACGGATGGATTTTCGGGAATCTCCCGGGACCCCGCGGGACGGGCCGAAGCCCCAGGGCGAGTTCTTCTGGAAAAAGAACCAAAACCAAAAGCCATATAATTTGGCACGCCAGGCACCCCTGTTGCAAGCAACAGGGGGCGGCGGATCGAAGACGCCTACGGCGAATCACCGCCGCCCCCTGCCTTTTTGGAAACGCCGATGTGGCCGAAAGTTGGACTAGAGCTTGGCCAAGCTATCGGACCATGAGTTCCCCGAGTCGGTTTGGAAAGCTTTCGGGGAACACATGGGAGAGAATGATTATGAACAGGAAGAGGAAGAGGAAGAAATAGAGTAGGAGGATGAGGGTTGTTAGGAGTCTCTTGGGGCACCCTTGGGGTCTGTTGGGGGCTTCTTGGGGGCCTCTTCGAGGCCTCTTGGAGGCATCTTGGGGGCCTCCTTGGGCCTCTTGGGGGCCTTTGGGGGCTTCCTGGGGGTCTCTTTGGCCGTCTTAGGGCGTTCCTGGTCCGTCTGACGCCGTCTGGAGCCGTCTTGGGGGCCTCTCTGGGCCGTCTTGGGGCCCTCTTGGGGCGCTTCAGGGCCGTCTTGGAGGCCATGTTGGGCGTCTTGGAGGCCTCTTGGGCCGTCTTGGGGCGCTCTTGGGGCCGTCTTGGGGGGCCCTTGGGCCGTCATAGGGCCTTCTTGGAGGCCTCTTGGGCGATCTTGGGGGCCTCTTGGGCCGTCGGAAGGCCGAAAAGAAGAAAACGCAAAAAACCTTCAAAAACCTAAGGAAAACCAATGATTTTGGCCTCTTCGGGCTCTCCTGGAGAACGTCTTGGAGGCCTCTTGGGCCATCTTGGAGGCATCTTGGGGCCATCTTGGCCGTCTTGGAGGGCATCTTGGGCCGTCTTGGAGGCATCTTGGAGCCATCTTACCCGTCTTGGAGGCCATCTTGGCCGTCTGGGAGGCATCTTGGAGGCCATCTTGGGCCATCTTGGCCGTCTTGGAGGCCATCTTGGGCCAAGTTGGGGCAACAAAGGCATTGACAGACGGATTTTGGGAAAATTACGGGTGGCCGGCGGGACGGGCCGAAGCCCACTGGGGAGTTCTTTTAGAAAAAGAACCAAAACCAAAACCTGAAACGTCCAGCACGCCGTGCACCCCTGCAAGCAGGGGGCGGCGGATCGAAGACGCCTACGGCGAATCACCGCCGCCCCCTGCCTTTTTGGAAGCGCCTATGTGGCCGAACGTTGAGGCCAGACCTGCCAAGCTATCGGACCACGTGTTCCCCGAATCGGTTTGGAAAGCCTTCGGGGAACACGTGGGCATCTTGAAGGTCATCTTGGCCGTCTTGGAGGCCTCTTGGGCAAGCTTTGGGCGATCTTTGGGGCTTTTTGGGCCGTCTCGGGCCAGCTTCGAGCCAACTTCGGCCATCTTGGTGGGTTCCTGGCACGTCTGAAGCCGTCGGAAGCCGTTTGGGGGGCCTCTCTGGGCCGACTCGGGGCCCGCTTGGAATGCTCAGGGCCGTCTTGGAGGCCATCTTGGGCGTCTGGGAGGCCATCTTGGGCGTGTTGGAGGCCTCTTGGGCCCTCTTGGGGCCCTCTAGGGGCCATCTTGGAGGCCACTTGGGCCATCATGGGGCTCTCTTGGGGGCCTCTTGGGCGATCTTGGGGGCTTCTTGGGCCGTCTTGAGCCGTCGGAGAGCCGAAAAGGCGCAAATGCCAAAATCCTTCAAAAACCAATGGAAAATCAATGATTTTGGCCTCTTCGGACTCTCCTGGAGGACCTCTTGGAGGCCTCTTGGGCCGTCTGGGAGGCCTCTGGGGGGCCTCTTGGGCCGTCTTGGGCCGTCTTGGACTCTCTTGGGCCGTTTTGGAGGCCGTCTTGGACCATCTCGGGCGGACTTGGAGGCCATCTTGGGCCATCTTCGCGATTTTTTGAGGATGTCCCGAGCGAAACGGCCGTTTTTGGGCATTGACAGATGGGTTTTATGAGATTTACGGGTGGCCGGCGGGACGGGCCGAAGCCCACTGGGGAGTTCTTTTAGAAAAAGAACCAAAACCAAAACCTGAATCGTCCAGCACGCCGTGCACCCCTGCAAGCAGGGGGCGGCGGATCGAAGACGCCTACGGCGAATCACCGCCGCCCCCTGCCTTTTTGGAAGCGCCTATGTGGCCGAACGTTGAGGCCAGACCTGCCAAGCTATCGGACCACGTGTTCCCCGAATCGGTTTGGAAAGCCTTCGGGGAACACGTGGGCATCTTGAAGGTCATCTTGGCCGTCTTGGAGGCCTCTTGGGCAAGCTTTGGGCGATCTTTGGGGCTTTTTGGGCCGTCTCGGGCCAGCTTCGAGCCAACTTCGGCCATCTTGGTGGGTTCCTGGCACGTCTGAAGCCGTCGGAAGCCGTTTGGGGGGCCTCTATGGGCCGACTTGGGGCCCGCTTGGAATGCTCCAGGGCCGTCTTGGAGGCCATCTTGGGCGTCTGGGAGGCCATCTTGGGCGTGTTGGAGGCCTCTTGGGCCCTCTTGGGGCCCTCTAGGGGCCATCTTGGAGGCCACTTGGGCCATCATGGGGCTCTCTTGGGGGCCTCTTGGGCGATCTTGGGGGCTTCTTGGGCCGTCTTGAGCCGTCGGAGAGCCGAAAAGGCGCAAATGCCAAAATCCTTCAAAAAAAAAATCAATGATTGATTTTGGCCTCTTCGGACTCTCCTGGAGGACCTCTTGGAGGCCTCTTGGGCCGTCTGGGAGGCCTCTGGGGGGCCTCTTGGGCCGTCTTGGGCCATCTTGAGGCTATCTTAGGCCGTTTTGGGTACATCTTGGGCCGTCTTGGAGGCATCTAAAGGCCATCTTAGCCGTCTTGGAGACCATCTTGGCCATCTTGGAGGCATCTTGGAGGCCAGTTCGAGCCATCTTGGAGGATTTTTTCCGGTCGTTGAGCACGTTTGGGGGCCTTCCGGGTGGCCGGCGGGTTCTGCCGGAGCCCATTGGGGAGTTCTTTTAGAAAAAGAACCAAAACCAAAACTGAAACATCCAGCACGCCGTGCACCCCTGCAAGCAGGGGGCGGCGGATCCTAGTGGCCTTCGGCCCATCCCGCCACCGTGTTTGGGTTGTGGGTCTGAGGCCTCTTGTATATGTATTGGGGTGTCGTGGGGAGCCTCTCGGGGGCCTCGTGGGGTATCTGTTGGGCCTCTTAGAGGCTTCTGTGACGCGTCTTGGGCGCCTCTTGGGGCCTCTTGGGGCCTCCAGGGGGCTTCTCGGAACGCTTTTTGGGCCATCTTGGAGCTCTCTCGGGCCGTCTTGGGGCCCTCTTGGAGGCGTCTAGGGCTGTCTTGGGGCGGTCTTGGGAGCTTCTTGAGCCATCTTGGTGCGTCGGAAAGCCGAAAATCCGAGAAAGCCAACATCCTTCAAAATCTGGTTGTAAAATCGACGAGGTTGGCCTCTTGGGGCTCTCTCGGGAGGCCTCTTGGAGCGCTCTGGGGGCCCTCTTCGGCCGTCTTGGAACTATCTTCGGGCGCCTTGGAGCCCTCTTGGCCTCGGCAATGCGAATACGGCGTAAGTTGCAAGTGTATCTGCCCTCGTGGACGCGAATGTTCAAAAATAAAAAAGGTTTGTTGCCTCGGGGACGCAAGAATTTAGCAATTTGCAAGTGTTTGTGGCCTCGGGGACGCGAATCTTGCGTAATGTACGAGGGATCCTGGCTTCGGGTACGCGAATTCAGTTTAATGTGCAAGGGTTTGTCGCCTCGGGGACGCAGAACTTAAATAATTTACAAGGGTTTGTGGCCTCGGGCACGAGAACATTGTTGGTGCAGGGCGCAGCAACCCTAATCCTACAGCCTGGTGGCCCCACAAGGGGGGCCGGCTGATTATTATCATTACCATCACTTCAGGGGTAATTTTAGGGAGGGTAGGCTCAGGGGAGGATGCATCGACACCGAATCGTCCATAGATCGCCGATAGGGGACCGACACTGCGGTTTGGCTATCTGGAGCCAGTCGGCAACGTATCGCCGATTCCAGGACGATTTCCTCCCATCCCTGAGCCAGTTCCATCCGACCGTTCCCCTTCATTCCCACCACCACCCTCGTAATCCCGCCTATCGTTGTCGGCGTCGTTCACCTCGTCATCGTGGCCGTTCTCCTGAGGCGGCCCCGCCTCGCACCACCGAGGCTCATTGGAGACCCCGTTCGGAGGAAAGGACTGAGGCAGCATGGAAGTCGAAAGGACGACGGTTGCGAGGCAGAAGAGCTGCCATCAGTGAGTTTGCGATCAATATTTCCACCATGGAAGGGCGTTGCGCGTCAGCCTCATATGGAGCATGTAAAGGCGCGGAAGCGAAAAATTGCAGCGGGCACTCGGACATCACGCGACTTGAGGTGAATGCTGATTTCGTGGTACATGCATTTGACTTCCATGCGGTGCCCACTGTCAACAGGAATATGTAGACGTGTCCCGTTTAACTACGTGCAAGCTCCATCCAGCGTTCCTCACGCTGACGAGTGGGACGTGAGATTGCAGTCTGCCCTATTGGCCTCCGCTTCCAGACAAGGAGGGCTCCATTCAGTTTGGGGAATCCACATCAGAACAGCAGGGCCCACCCTACATCAGAGCAGCAGGGCGCATCCCTTGCGCATGCCATCTCAACGGTTCGCGAAAACACTTTCGAGAGGAGTTGGAAATCAAATGTGTTCCACACCCGGGCATCAAGCATGGGATTGCGATGTGATGATCTATGTGGACCCACGAAGTCTTAAACAAAGTGGATGGTCAGTCAAGCAGTGGATCGAACAAGTTGTTGTCCAGCACTGTATTGTCAATTGTTGGACCATGCATTGGAACAGCCAGTGGATTCCCTCACAGTTGATTCACAAATAGTGGAGTGGAGTCCCTTCACAAAGACGCTTTGCACAACACGTACCGACACTTTGTCGGGATTGTCCACGTAGTGAAGAGTGTCCACATAGCGGGTTCGGGAACCCCTGAATCCCAAATCCTTGTCATCTCTTGGAGGGCATTTTCTTATTTCCGCCGGCCTGCCGCTGGCTTCCGCCGGCGGAGGCGGCCTCGTTCTATTTCCGCCGCCTTCCGCCACCCTTCCGCCGCCTTTCGCCGAGAAGAGATGGCAACTCCTTCGGTCCTCGAAGGCGAGGCCATTTTTTGGGAACGCTTCACATTTTGAATCGCAGTATCCGGATGTCCTATGAACATGGAAGGCCTTCCGACCAGTGGCTGGAGATTCGTCGGCAGGTTTTCGGGCCCTCGGGGCAATCCACGGCCCCGGTGCTGTCATACACCGATTCAGGGTGAGCGGGTGAGCGACGCAAAGAACGGGGCCGTCTCCACCGACATTGGCGCGCAAGCTCCTCGCGTAAGGTCGCGCGTAAGCGCCCTGGTCTCCAATGCAGCAGCGGCCCGCGCAAGGTCGCTACGTCATCTCGCCTGCGGCTCCATCTTTCCGCCGCTCGAACGGTCCTGGGAGGAGGGCTCCCTGGGCCCAGGGCCCGTTCCCCGCCCCTGAAATCCGACGTCGCCAACAAGAATGAAACATCTACCAGCCTCGAACGTATCCCGATCCTTAAGATTGACACGCCAAAAGGCGATGACAATCTTAGGGATTCGCCCTCAAAAAAGAAGGGAATCCCTAAGATTGGCATCGTGGTGAGGAGGTGGCCAGTCTAGGGATAGGGATATGTTCCAGGCTGGTAAAACATTGCCAAAAGTCACGACCTGAGCCCCGGACCCCATGTCTTCGCGTCGTGATGCGAGCCAGATCGATCCGTGAGGGTCCCAGGGCCCGACATTGAGCGACAACGCGCGTCGTCAGAAGTTGCAGCGCCTGGATCTCCGGGTCGCGACCCGTTTGGCCCCCTGCTGGTGCCCGGGCATGCGCCTCCGCCGCCGCCCCCCCAGCCGTTCAGCACCTGCCCCTTGGCATCGCTCGGGCGTGTGCATTTTTTCTCGGCGAGAACCATCGAGGACCATCCTGGACCATCGAGCAAACCTGATATTGCCACGAACCCCGACCTTGGAGGACAAGTGGGCGTGACTTGCGAGGAAGATAAAAATGAAGAGGACGCCTAGTGGGCGCATAATGCTGATTCACGTGTTGTCCGTGTGACGCTGTGCCGCATTTGAAGGTAATTATGAAGGTTCCCGCGTTGTCCGTTTGATGCTGTGCCACTTTGTCGGGGGCGTCTACGACCATCTTGGAGCCCTGTTGGGCAATGTTCGGACCATCGAGGACCATCCTGGACCATCGAGCAAAAAAAAACACGCACGAAACCGAACAATGCACGGGAAATCGACGTCCGAGCGACGGCAAGGCCCACGTCACGGCGGGGGCCCCCCGCCGCGGACAGCCCCCTCTCGCGCCCCAGGGCGCGCGAGCACGGGGCGCGGCGCGTCGGCGAGTCGCGGGGGGGCCCTCGCCAGGGGTCGGGCGACGAAACCTCCCCTTTAGCATCCTCCTCCCTCTCCCTCTCCCTCTCCTCCTCCTCCTCCTCCTCCTCCTCCTCCTCCTCCTCCTCCTCCTCCACGCCCTGTGCTCCCTGGTCAGGCCCAGCCTGAACTCAGGAGCTGTGCATACGCCCTATCCTGACCAAGCCGGGAGGGCGTGGCGCATACACCGCTGCCGGGTTCAGGATGGGCACGGCGGCCAGGGAGCGGTGGATCGGAGGTAGTGGGGGGTGAGATCGAAGTGGAACGGAGGGCCCACCCACCGCGAAATCGGTTTCGGGTTCATGTCGCGCGTGCGGGCGAGGCGAAGCTATGTGGGCGGGCGAGTGGAATGAATCCACAGTGGCGGGGGCTGGTCAAGAGCGGTCGGCCGCCCCTCCTCCCTCCCCGGTGGACAGGGGGTGGCCGGGTTGTCCTGCCGTTGTGTCTTGTTGCTGTCCGCCTCTCCCCTGCGGTGGGCAGGCGGTGGCCTGGTTGTCCCGCCGTGGTGTCCCGTCGATGTCCCGTTGGTGTTCCGTGGCTGTCCCGTCGTTATCTCGTCGCTGTCCCGTCGCTGTCCCGTTGGTGTCCCGTCGGTGTCCCATCGGTGTCCAGTCAGTATCCTGTCGGTGTCCCTTGGTGTGATCGATAGTGGGATCACACCGCGGCGCAGCATCGTGACCACGCGTCGTCGCCAGCTCGAGGGCGCATCACCAGCATCGTCATCATCACAGCCATCGCAGTTGTCGTCAGCTTGTCCTTCCCCCCACCCACCAACCTCCTCATCACCCGAAGAGTGGTCGTAATTACAGGTATGTACAGATAATTACGGTGGGGGCGTTCGTTAAGGAATGCACCCAGGAGGCCTCAGACCCCGGAAGGTTCCTTAACTATCTGATGAGGGCGGCGGTGATTTCCATGGCCAATCCACGATTGGAGTTCCACTGGCTTCCAGACCCTGGATTCCGAATCGAAGGTTTCCTTATCCAATGCCCCCACCGTGTTCCGTAGCCATTTTGGCTCAAGGGGTGGCCCGAGGTGAGGCGGCCCCCAGGAGGGTCCGAGGCGGCCGCGCGGCGCCCGAGGAGCCGCGCATCGGCGGCGGAGCCCCGCCCTCCAGGCGCGGCGCGCGGGGCGGCGAAGATGGGCGACGCCGCGCCAGGGAGCGAGGAGGCCGAGGTGGGCGCGGCCGCCGCCGCCCTCGCGGCGGCGGAGCTCCTCCTCGTGACAGCTGGCGCTGGCTTCAGCGCCGACTCTGGCCTGCCCGTGTACGCCGACGTGGCCCAGCACGAGGCCTATGCGCGCCGCGGCCTGGAGTACGCGGACCTCTGCCGCCCGGGGCTGCTGCCCGAAGACCCGCGGCTCTTCTACGGCTTCTGGGGTGATTGCCTCGCGTCGTACCGCCGGACGGCTTGCCACCCTGGCTACGAGATATTGGAGAAATGGTTCGCGTCGAGGCCTCCCGAGAGCTGCTGCGTCTACACATCGAACGTCGACGGCCATTTTCGCCGCTGGCCTCGCCTGGGAGCCAACATGCACGAGATCCACGGCTGCCTGGAGGAATGGATGTGCTCCTGCAGCATGGCGCCGCGGCGCGAGCCCGGGCCGCCCTGGGCCTCGGGGGTGGCGGCGGCTCCCCGATCTTGCCCCCTGCTGGGCGTGCGCACGGCGCTGCCCCCGGGCTTCGACTTCCGCGTGGACCCGGCGACGATGCTGGCCGAGCTCGGCGACGAGGAGCCAGGGCCCCTGCGCTGCGCCGCCTGCGCCGCGCCGTTGCGGCCCGCGGTGCTGCTCTTCGGGGACGACGACGCTTCGCTGTGCAGCTGGCTGCGCGAGCGCGGCGACGCCTACCAGGCGTGGGAGGAGACCTTCGAGCAGCGCGCGGCTAAGGGGGCCCGCGCGGCGATCCTGGAGCTGGGCTGCGGCACCCGCGTGCCCAGCGTGCGGATCGAGAGCGAGGACGTCCTGCGGGACACCCTCGGCAGGGGCGGGAACTGCACGCTGGTGCGGGTGAACCCGGAGCTCCGTGAGGGCCCCGGGGAGCTCGCGGCCCACACGGTCTGCATCCGCGACACCGCGCTGTCGGCGTTGCGGCGCATCGATGCTGCGATGCAGGGCCACGGCTCGGAGGTGCAGGCGACCGAGGCGGCGCCCGAGCCAGCGCCGCGGCAGCCTGCTGCAGCCCCGCCCACGCCGCCTGCGGCTGGCGCTGGTAGCCTGATGGCTGCGCCGCCGAGCGCCACGGCGCCGCGGCGCCTGGCAGCGGCGGCCCCGCGGGCGGAGGCAGCCGAGCCGCGGCGGATCCGCCCAGGGCTCGAGGGCGTCCTCCGAGCCCACGGCTTCGCGGACGCTGCGGCGGCCCGCGAACGCGGGCGAGCCGCGAGGGCGGCGGCCGTCCCGCCTGCTTGAATTTGTTTGCATGAAACCGTGGACCTTTGTCCGCGCCCACAGAGATATAACAAAAAATGCCCCCACCGTGCTGTCGCCCTAAGGGGGCACCCCGCTGGCGCACATCGACGAGCGCTGTGTTCGGTGGCCTTGCCCACCGTCGGCATGGCGCCAGTCGGCCGATTGCCTCGCGCAGCGTGGTGCACCGCCGTGTCCTCACAGGTGAGCAACGCATGAGAACGGGGTCGTCTTGGCCGACGTTGGCGCGGAAGCTGCCTGCGTAAGGTCGCGCGTGAGCGCTCTCGTCTCCAGTGTCACGTGCCGCGCCGGCGGCCCGCGTAAGCCGCCGCGCGAGGTCGCTATGCCATCTCGCGTAAAGCCCGTTTTCGATCGTCGCTCAGGTGGCCGCTGTCTCTCGGGCCACACGAAAAGGGGGGATTGGGAAAGGGGGGGTTACGAAATCTGCTGCGTGCAGCTGGTTTCGGCCCCACCGAGGGGCCCATTCCTCGATACGTAGCCGCCTCCGGCGCCGGGAGGCGCCGGGAAAATCAGCTACGACGAAAAATAATCAACAAATAATCAGAAAATAATCCCCAGACTATTTTTGGATTATCTTTTGAGTATCTTGGGGGCCTCTTGGGCCCTCTTGGGGCGATCTTGGAGGCCTCTTGAGCCGTTTAGGGGCGTCGGGGAACCGAAAAGGTTAAAACGCCCAAATCTGTCCAACACCAAAAGGAAAAGCACAGGTTTTTGCCTCTTGGGGCCCTCTTGGGAGTTCTCTTGGAGGCCTCTTGGGGCATCTTGGAGGCTTCTTGGGCCATCTTGGAGACTTCTTGGGCCGTCCGGAGGCCATCTTGGGCGTCGTGGAGCGATCTTCGGGCGTCTCGGACCTCTCTTGGACCGTGTTGGGGGCGTTCTTGGGGCCCTCTTGGGCCGTCTTGGAGGCCTCGGGGGCCGTCTTGGAGCTGTCTTGGGCCGTCTTGGGGCCCTTTTGAGGGCCTCTTGGGCCATCTTGGGGCGATCTTGGAGGCCTCTTGAGCCGTTTAGGGGCGTCGGGGAACCGAAAAGGTTGAAACGCCCAAATCTGTCCAAAACCTAAGAAAAAAAACATTGATTTTTGCCTCTTGGGGCCCTCTTGGGAGTGCTCCTGGAGGTCTCTTGGGGCATCTTGGAGGCTTGTTGGGTCATCTTGGAGACGTCTTGGGCCGTCTGGAGGCCATCTTGGGCGCCGTGGAGCGATCTTCGGGCGTCTCGGACCTCTCTTGAATTGTGTTGGGGGCCTCTTGAAGCCCTCTTGGGGCGATCCTGGAGGATCTGGGGGGGTGTCCCGGGCGTGTCTCGGGCGTGTCCCGGGCGTTTCCCGGGCTCCTCCCGGGGTATTTTTGATCCAGGGACCCCAGGGGCCGCCCCGCGCGCGCGAACTAGAAATACTGTTTACCAGTTACCGGAGATCTTAGCACGCCTCTGGCCCGTTGGGCCGGCGAATTCATATTCTTGGTTGTGCTTACAGAAAACACGCAACCGACAACCTCCTCTCATAATTCACGCTGACCTCCAGAGCCCCCCACACATTTCCAGGACCATCCCAAGCTCATCCTCATCCAATCGAAATTGGAGGAAAACGCTGTGAAGGATCCAAGGGTGAGGGACGCGAGAAAAACTGAGTGTTGGGGATCTGGGCAGGGGGCATCTCGGAGAGCTCATGGATGCTTCTGGGGGTCTCTTCTGGGAGCATTGAGGAGCTTCTCAGGAGGAGTACTTGTGACCCTCTTGGGAGCCCTTGGAGGCTTCTGGGAAGCTTCTTGGGAGCTCTTGGAGGCCTCGTGGGGTCCTGGGAGCCCTTGGAAGCTTCGTGGGAGCTTCTTGGGAACTTTGGGAGGCCTCGTGGATGGCTCTGGGTGGGCCCTCTTGGTGGTCTCTTTGGGGGGTCTGCCTGGCCTCTTGGGGGCCTCCTGGGAGCTTCCTGGGGGTCTCTGGGGGGCCTCTTGGCGCTTTCTTGCAGCCTGTTGGGGGCCTCTTGGGGCTCTCTTGGGGGCTTCGTGGGGCTACTTGGGGGCTTGTAGGCGCCTTTCGGGGGCGTGTTTGGGCGGGAGGCTCAAAATTTCCGTTCAGGTTGCCCCTGTGGACCTCAATCATGGGGCCGTCTTGGGGCCTCTTGGACCGTCTTGATGGTTTCTTGGGCCTTCTTGCGGCGCTCTTGGGCCGTCTTTGAGCGGTCTTGAGGGTCTCTCGGGCCGTCTTGGGGTGATCCTGGGGGCCTCTTGGGCCGCCTCGAAAGGTGTGAAAGACGAAGAGGCGGATATGTAAAAAATGCACGTTTCCCCAAGGGAATGAGACGATTTTTGCTTGTGGGAGCCCTCTTGGGGCGCCGCTTAGGGACCTCATGGGGCGTCTTGAAGGCCTGTTGGGCCGTCTTGAGGCCACCGTAGGCGCTGGGGGATGGTATGTCGGCGTCTTCCGGCTCTCTTGGACCGTCTGGAGGGCTTCTCGGGCTCCTCTTGGACCGATTTGGAGCCCTCTTGGGCTCCGAAAAAGAGTTCTTGAGGGTTTAGTGGGCCTTCTTGCGGCGCTCTTGGGCCGTCTTTGAGCGGTCTTGAGGGTCTCTCGGGCCGTCTTGGGGTGATCTTGGGGGCCTCTTGGACCGCCTCGAAAGGTGTGAAAGACGAAGAGGCGGATATGTAAAAAATGCACGTTCCCCCAAGGGAATGGGACGATTTTTGCTTGTGGGAGCCCTCTTGGGGCGCCGCTTAGGGACCTCATGGGGCGTCTTGAAGGCCTGTTGGGCCGTCTTAGTCTTGAGGCCATCGCAGGCGCTTGGGAGTGATATTTCGGCGTCTCCCGGCTCTCTTGGACCGTCTGGAGGGCTTCTCGGGCCTCTCTTGGACCGTTTCGAGCCCTCGTGGGCTCCGACAAGGGACCTTGCCGGGAGTCTGCCGGGAGTCTGCCGGGACCTTGCCGGGAGTCTGCCGGGACCTTGCCGGGACCTTGCCGGGGTACTACCCCCAGGGCCCGCCCCGCGCGCGCGAACTAGAACTATTGTTGAGCAGTTACCGGAGATCTTAGCACGCCTCTGGCCCGTTGGGCCGGCGAACTTTTCGTCGAAAATCCCCCTGTAGGGGGACAGGCCCGACTTAGTGCTGTCCCCCCCTTTCGCCCGGCCTGAGTGAGTCTCGGCTCGGCATCGGAGTTGCCGCGATGCAGCAGCGGAGCAAGGCTCCTCCGCGGCATCGCTGAGGCAGGGGCCTCGCTCGGCCGGGCGCCGCGCCTGGCCAGGGGGCCAGCGGCGGGGGTGTTCCCTGCTTTGGGGGGGGTTCTGGGCGCGGGCGGCGTGTCCTTCACCGTGGCAGCGCTCGGGCGTGTGCAGTTTTTTCTCGGCGAGGGCCATCGAGGAGCATGCTGGATCCGCTGGCACAGAAAGCACGCACGAGACCAGCAAGAAGAAGGGGGAATGGGCGTCCGAGCGATGGTGGGTCACGCAGGGTTCTGCCTCGGCCCACGTGCGCACTGCACTGGTGACCGCAGTTGGGCCCAGCAGCAGCAGCAGCAGGCAGCAGCAGCAGCAGCAGCAGCAGCAGCAGCAGCAGCAGCAGAACAGCAAGGCACATCGTCACTGGCAAAACAGGGTGCGCCTGGAGTCAGAGGCGACATCACCCCTGTCCGCCAGCCGAGACGAATTATCTTGAGACGCCCGCTCATGGCAGCGACATCGTCATCGTCACCAGCACCCTCGCCATCTCCCTTCATCATCACAGTTATCTTCCTTCCTCCTGCCGCTGCGATCCCTGCTCCCCGCCCGCATGTGCCGGTAATTCCAGGCTCTGACACCGTTCGTATGGGCGCTCCCGCCGCCATGCTGAGAGCTCTTCTCGCCGCCCTCTCTGCTGCGGCAGCGGGGGGGATCCAGCTGTCGGATGAACCCGGGTCGGATGATATCGATCTAAACGGCGCGGGTGTTGCAGGCACCTTAGATCCGGAGCTCACGAACATGCATGGCGAGAAGTTCCACGTGACCACGGAGGGGGAGTACCTCATGGTCGGTATGCCGTCGGACGTCGATATGTCGAAGCCTGAGGATGCCGACCTGCTCATTGAAGCGAATTTTGCACAGGTGGGGAAACCGTGCGATGACCTCCTCATCCGAAAGATCACTCTCGAGGGGAAGGCACTAGGTAGCAACATCTCCAAGCTGGAGTTTTTCGTCGCGAGTGACACCTTCAACGACACCGCTTCCCTGGGGCTGACCGTGACCGATGACAGGGGCGTTCCCCAGACAAGTGAGGTCTTCTCCACTCCTCCTCCTCCTCCTCCTCCTCCTCCTCCTCCTCCTCCTCCTCCTCCTCCTCCTCCTCCTCCTCCTCCTCCTCCTCTCGCTTTCAGGGTCAAGCGGAAAAGGAGGAGGAGGAAGAGGAGGAAGAGGAGAGGGGAGGAGGAGTACGAGGAGGAGGAGAAGGAGGAGGAGGAGAAGGTGGAGGAGGCGTACAACACATTACTTCATGCGAGGGAGGTGGAGGAGAGGGAGTAGGAGGAGAGAGGAGGAGGAGGGGAGGAGAGGAGGAGGAGGAGGAGGAGGAGGAGGAGGGAGGAGGTGGAGGAGGAGGAGGAGGAGGAGGAGAGAGGAGGAGGAGGAGGAGGAGGAGGGAGGAGGAGAGGAGGAGGAGAGGAGGGAGGAGGAGGAGGAGGAGGGGGAGGGGAGGAGGAGGAGGAGGAGGAGGAGGAGGAGGAGGAGGAGGGAGGAGGAGGAGGAGGGGCTCCTCTCCTCCTCTTTCCTCCTCCCCTCCTCCCCTGTTGTCGATCATGACGACGAGGTGGAAGGCTTCCTTGCGGCGGTGCCAGGGTGCCAGATTCTCCGCCCACGCGGCTACATCCACCTGCCCACGAAGAAGAGTTGGCGCAGGCGCTCTGAGGAGGAGTGCGAGGAGGAGGAGGAGGAGGAGGAGGAGCAGCAGCAGCAGCAGCAGGAACAGGAGCAGGAGGAGGAGCAGCAGGAGGAGATGTCGGAACAGTTTTAGCGACAGGGGTGAGGCAAGGGCATGGGTGCAGGCAGCTCGGCAGCTGGGACCAGGAAGGAGGAGGAGGGGAAGGAAGGGGGCTGTAAGGAGGAGGATGAGCAGGAGGAGGAGGAGGCCTGGAAGGAGGAGGAGGAGGAGGATGAGGAGGAGAAGGAGGAGGAGGAGGAGGAGGAGGAGGAGGAGGAGGAGGAGGGATGATGATGAGGAGGAGGAAGAGGAGGAGGGCTGGACGGAGGATGAGGAGGAGGATGAGGAGGAGAAGCAGGAGGAGGAGGAGGGAGGCGGGCGGAGAAGGAGGAGGAGAACTAGGAAGAGGAGGAGGGAGGATCGTGCAAATTCTGTGCCTGGTAGGTTCGCGCCGCGTTGACGCGCCGGGGGCCCCAGCGCGCGCGCGTTCAATGTTGAAGGCCGGCGGTCGCCTGGAATCGGCTTGCATCGAACGACCGGCGCAGCCGGGAGGTCGCGATCGCTGGACAAGTGAAAGCAGCCCACCCGGGAAACCTCTGCCCCGCCGACCGACCTACCCCTCCTAGGTGGGGATATCCCCACCCAGGAGGGGGTAACCCGAAGGAGTTGGCACCCATATGCGTGTCAATTCCTTCGGGTTCCGCAGCGCCCATTCCCACCAGGTGGGGGGCGCCTCAGGCCAGCCACAATTGAGGGAGCTGTGGTCCTTACCCCCCTGGGGGGCCCATCAATTTCAACACCCCTCTCGAGAGATCGTCGATGCGATGGGTTCCCCCCGGGGGGTAAGGACCACAGCTCCCCCAGTTATGGCTGGTCGGCGTCTCAGTAGGAGTCGGGGTGGTTCTGACGGTGAGAACCGCGCGCACGTCATCGCGACACGAACCCGCAGCCCCCCCACCCCACGGCACGCGCAGTAGATTCGCGCCGGGTCGACGCGGCCTCGACCCCGCCGCGGGCGTTCAAGGTTGAACGCCGGCCCAGGACCGGTCGGTGGGAAACAATCTGAGCTATCGGGAAGCGCCGATCGTCCAAGGTCGAACGATCCACGCGGGGTCAGAAACTCGGAGCAGGGCCAGTCGACACAGCAATGGCTGCTCCCCCCGTCTGGCCCAAGCCCGCTCAAGTCGGTCCCAGCACCCTCTCGGGGCCCATCCTGACAGGTCGTTCGAGGCGGATCCAGCCGCGGCGGCGAGAAGGCTCTGGGATGCCCAAAACGATGAGAACACCAGTTATCAGGAGCGAAAGGAGGACGTACACGTACATGAATCAACGCTGGTTTCGAGAGTTCTCATTGCGCGAATGTTCGTATCACGCGGCCAGTCTCGCGGGTTAAGGGGCCGTGTTCATGCACATAGTTGGGCGCGTACGTCCTCTGTGGGCTCCCTAAGTGAGGGTCGCCGTTGTCTCGACTGGCCCTCCGAGAAGCCGGTGCCGCCGTCGCCGCGACACGAAGAACCTGCTAGGGGGCCACATGCGAACCCTACCCCCGCCCCCCACGATTTCTGAGGGGGAGGGTGGGGTTCACTTCGTTTGGGAGCTCCCGAGCGAAGTGAACCCCACCCTCCCGCTCAGAAATCGTGGGGGGTAGGGGTACAGTCGGGGCCCTGAAGAAGGAACCCTTTTCGTTGGGGAGGGGCTCCGCGTTCCTGAAGTGTTTGACAGCTTGCCTCAGGCTTTCCTTATGTGTTCGACAGGAAATCGAAGGTTAACTTATGGAAAAAAGGGGCCTCGTTCCTTATTTAGGGTTCCTTGAGCCAGCGCCCCGACTGTAGGGTTCGCACGTGGCCCCCTGCCTGCAGCAGGCTATGCGTACTCGGCCGGCGCTCCCCGGGCCTCGCGCGGGCACTCCGGACCGCTCTCGGCCTCGGGCTCGGCACCCCTCGGACGCGTGCACCTTGTCAGGAGGAAAAAACACACAGAGACACAATGAGTCGTCGATTCCCCTTCGAAAAGATGGGAGACTGTGGGAAGTGGGGGGCGAGACAAAAACCCAGAAAAAATTGGAACATGTGGGGAATCCTCGGACGCGTGCACCTTTTCAGGAAGAACAAAAACACAGAGACACAATGAGTCGTTGGTCCCCTTCGACAAGATGGGAGACTGTGGGAAGTGGGGGGCGAGACAAAAACCCATAGAATATTGGAAAATATGTGGGGAATCCTCGGACGCGTGCACCTTGTCAGGAGGAAAAAACACACACAGACACAATGAGTCGTCGATTCCCCTTCGAAAAGATGGGAGACTGTGGGAAGTGGGGGGCGAGACAAAAACCCATAGAATATTGGAAAATATGTGGGGAATCCTCGGACGCGTGCACCTTGTCAGGAGGAAAAAACACACACAGACACAATGAGTCGTCGATTCCCCTTCGAAAAGATGGGAGACTGTGGGAAGTGGGGGGCGAGACAAAAACCCATAGAATATTGGAAAATATGTGGGGAATCCTCGGACGCGTGCACCTTGTCAGGAGGAAAAAACACACACAGACACAATGAGTCGTCGATTCCCCTTCGAAAAGATGGGAGACTGTGGGAAGTGGGGGGCGAGACAAAAACCCATAGAATATTGGAAAATATGTGGGGAATCCTCGGACGCGTGCACCTTGTCAGGAGGAAAAACACACGCACAGGCACAAGGAGTCGTCGATTCCCCTTCGACAAGATGGGAGACTGTGGGAAGTGGGGGGCGAGACAAAAACCCAGAAAATATTGGAACATGTGGGGAATCCTCGGACGCGTGCACCTTTTCAGGAGGAACAAAAAAACAGAGACACAATGATTCGTCGGTCCCCTTCGAAACGATGGGAGACTGTGGGAAGTGGTGGGCGAGACAAAAACCTAGAAAATATTGGAACATGTGGGGAATCCTCGGACGCGTGCATCTTGCCAGGAGGAAAAAATCACAGACACAATGAGTCGTCGATTCCCCTTCGAAAAGATGGGAGACTGTGGGAAGCGGGGGGCGAGACAAAAACCCAGAGAATATTGGAAAACATGTGGGGATTCCTCGGACGCGTGCATCTTGCCAGGAGGAAAAAAAACACAGAGACACAATGAATCGTCGGTCCCCTTCGAAAAGATGGGAGACTGTGGGAAGTGGGGGGCGAGACAAAAACCCAGAAAATATTGAGGATGTGGGGAATCCTCGGACGCGTGCATCTTGCCAGGAGGAAAAAATCACAGACACAATGAGTCGTCGATTCCCCTTCGAAAAGATGGGAGACTGTGGGAAGTGGGGGGCGAGAGAAACACCCAGAAAATTTTGGAAAAATGTGGGGAATCCTCGGGCGCCTGCATCTTGTCAGGAGGAACAAACGCACAGACACAATGAGTCGTCGATTCCCCTTCGAAAAGATGGGAGACTGTGGGAAGTGGGGGGCGAGACAAAAACCCAGAAAATATTGGAACATGTTGGGGATCCTCGGACGCGTGCACCTGTTCAGGAGGAAAAAACACAGAGACACAATGAATTGTCGGTCCCCTTCGAAAAGATGGGAGACTGTGGGAAGTGGGGGGCGAGACAAAAACCCAGAAAATATTGGAACATGTGGGGGATCCTCGGACGCGTGCACCTTGCCAGGAGGAAAAATCACGGACACAATGAGTCGTCGATTCCCCCGAAAAGATGTGGGACTGTGGGAAGTGGGGGGCGAGACAAAACCCAGACAATCTTGGAAAACACGTGGGGGATCCTCGGGCCCCTGCATCTTGTCAGGAGGAAAAAACACACAGACACAATGAGTCGTCGATTCCCCTTCGAAAAGATGGGAGACTGTGGGAAGTGGGGGGCGAGACAAAAACCTAGAAAAGATTGGAACACGCGGGGGATCCTCGGACGCGTGCACCTTTTCAGGAGGAAGAAAACACAGAGACACAATGAATCGTCGGCCCCCTTCGAAAAGATGGGAGACTGTGGGAAGTCGGGGGCGAGACAAACAACCCAGAAAATATTGGAACATGTGGGGGGTCCTCGGACGCGTGCATCTTGTCAGGAGGAAAAAATCACAGACACAATGAGTCGTCGATTTCCCCGACAAGATGGGAGACTGTGGGAAGTGGGGGGCGAGACAAAAACCCAGAAAATATTTGAAAAAAATGCGGGGAATCCTCAGACGCGTGGATCTTGTCAGGAGGAAAAAACACACACACAATGAGTCGTCGATCCCCCATTCGAAAAGATGGGAGATTGTGGGAAGCCGGGGGCGAGACAAAAACCCATAGAATATTGGAAAATATATGGGGAATCCTCGGACGCGTGCACCACACAGACACAATGAGTCGTCGGTCCCCTTCGAACAGATGGGAGACTGTGGGAAGCGGGGGGCGAGACAAAAACCCAGCAAATATTGGAACACGTGGGGGATCCTCGGGCGCATGCATCTTGTCAGGAGGAAAGAATCACAGACACAATGAGTCGTCGATTCCCCTTCGAAAAGATGGGAGACTGTGGGGAGTGGGGGGCGAGACAAAAAAACCCAGAAAATATTGGAACATGTGGGGAATCCTCGGACGCGTGCATCTTGTCAGGAGGAAAAAAACACAGAGACATAATGAATCGTCGGCCCCCTTCGAAAAGATGGGAGACTGTGGGAAGTGGGGGGCGAGACAAAAACCTAGAAAATATTGGAAAACATGCGGGGAATCCGCGGACGCGTGCATCTTGTCAGGAGGAACAAATCACAGAAGCAATAAGTCGTCGATTCCCCTTCGAAAAGATGGGAGACTGTGGGAAGTGGGGGGGGCGAGACAAAACCCAGACAATCTTGGAAAAAATGCGGGGAATCCTCGGACGCCTGCATCTTGTCAGGAGGAAAAATCACACACAGACACAATGAGTCGTCGATTCCCCTTCGAAGAGATGGGGGACTGTGGGAAGTGGGGGGCGAGACAAAAACTCAGCAAAGATTGGAACATGTGGGGAATCCTCGGACGCGTGCACCTTTTCAGGAGGAAAAAAACACAGAGACACAATGAATCGTCGGTCCCCTTCGAAAAGATGGGAGACTGTGGGAAGTGGGGGGCGAGACAAAAACCTAGAAAATATAGGAAAACATGCGGGGGATCCTCGGACGCGTGCATCTTGTCAGGAGGAAAAAACACACAGACACAATGAGTCGTCGATTCCCCTTCGAAAAGATGGGGGGACTGTGGGAAGTGGGGGGCGAGACAAAAACCCAGAAAATATTGGAAAGAATGTGGGGGATCCTGTTATTCATGTGCATTTATTTGTGTGTCCCGGGGCCCCATTCCTCTTTCTCAGCGAGTTCCATCGACAGGCATCCTGGACCATCGGGCTAGAATCAGGAGGGGAAAAAACACACAGACACAATTAATCGTCAATTCCCCAGAAAAGATGGGAGACTGGGAAGTGGGGGGCGAGACAGAAACCCAGAAAATATCGGAAAATATGGGGAATATGTTTAGTTGTGTGTATTTACTTGCGTGTCCTGGGGGCCCTTCATAGAAAACACGCGCGAGACCGAAAAAACCACGCCGGAATCTGACGTCCGAGCGACGGCAGGCGGGGCTCCGGCGAGAGGCCCCGCCGACTGGCCTCTCGCCTCCGGTCCTGGCCGCCTGGCGGCAGCCAGCTCCTGATGGCCTGGCGACTGCTCACCACCCACCAAGCCACCCCAACCCAGAAGGCCCAAATCTATCCTCGATTTCCAGTGGGGGGGGTCGGGGAGCATTGAAAAACACATGGGATCCGTACCCCCCCAACCCGAAATTCGGATCAAATTCGGGTCTTCGGGTTGGGTTGGGGTGGTCTGGTAGGTAGTCAACTGCTCTCCGGTCGACTTTGGCGCCACCCCCTTGTTCGAGTACGTTCCCGGGCCAGGTCCCCTGCCTTTCTATTTTGCTGCGCGCAGACAACATTTCTTTCTGGTCGTCGGCGCATCTTTAGAGGCGTCGGCGCGTCGCGCATGGCGCCCAGTCGATCCCAAACAGACAGTGCAGATCGACAAAGACAGTGGCGCGCCTCCCGAGCGCCCCGCGCCCCGACCCTCCAGACCTCAACCCCGTGTGCGCGCCGCCAGCGATTGCAAGAGGACATCCTCGCGGCAGAAGGCCCAGGCAGGCTTCGCACATGGGCCACGAGAGGGGGGGCCATGACGGAGGGCCACGATGGGGGGGGGGCCTCGATGGGAGGCCACGGCGGGGGAACGCGAGGAGGGGCGGACGACGGGCCACCGCTTTCGGGGGCCCGGCTCCCTCACCGGGCGGCGGAAGCACATAAATCCGTTGACGGGCTACCGGCGATGTAGGCAACGGCGATGTAGGTTTCGCTAGTGTGGGGACGCGTGGCTCGCGTTTTCCTGCAATTCGCTGTATCGTGCTCGCTCGATGCATTCGCAGAGTGGGAGTGTGAAGGGGCAAGTCTGGTTCGTGATTTCCTACACCTCGGTATCCAACGTTACCGTTAAGCAACATCGCCGTTTGCCCGGAATTGGTATATAGAACCATTCTAGGCCAGCTCCTTCTGGATTAAACCGGGGAAGGCCAGCGCAATTCGATGTACGTCCGTGTGATCCGGTGACGGTGTATTTGGGCACATGTAGGAGATCGATTGCACTGCAG
Organism: Prorocentrum cordatum; assembly: GCA_963575745.1. Lineage (NCBI taxonomy): Eukaryota > Dinophyceae > Prorocentrales > Prorocentraceae > Prorocentrum > Prorocentrum cordatum. The sequence goes on along the minus strand of CAUYUJ010002780.1, from coordinate 185,027 downwards.
GTGGCTCGTTTGCCGACCATAGGAAGACAGGGTTTAATCTAGATGCGCATATTTTTAGTGGTAGTGCGGTGCGGTACGGCATGACTGCGCGCGTGTGCGACGGCACTGGGCGGAGTCTTGCGTTGCTTCCCCGCGGTCTTCCTTTCTTTTCGCCGAGTCGCGAAACATGAAGACTATCAGTCTTAGTGGTCCTTGAGATAGCCAGATGGATTTGGAGAAGGCACGGGAGCTCTAGCGCGAGCCGAGGTCGTCACGCCCTCAACCACAGGAGTGCCGCGCGCGCTAAGTCGGTGCGCATTTTTTCCCGCCCATCCTGTGGTGCTGGGTCCTCGCTATGAGGAGACAGCGCCCCGCGTCTCACTCACTCCCTTTTCCTCCTCCCCCTCCTCCCTCCTCCCATCCTTATTCGAGCGGTACGCCTCCCTGTCCAGCTGGTCTCACCCCATGCGTGCCCGTGCTTGTGCTGTCTCTCTTTCCGCTGTCGTTTGGCCTGCAGCATTCCGTGCCCGCTGTATTGTCGCCTTGACATACTTTTTCTTCACATCCATTTTCTTTCGTTGGTAGCGGAGCATCTGCTCCGCTTCCACGGCCGCTATGTCTCGCTTTGCTTCGGTGGCACCGGCTCCCACCTTCCGCAGCTCATTACCCAGCTGTTCATCCCGCTGGGCATGCGCGTTCATCGCCTCCGTGCACCTCTTCCCGTTCGCCGCGGCAGGAAACGTCGTCATTCTAGGGTCCTGCGGGGCATCGCCCCATCTGCCAGGAACGGTGACACGGAAAGCGCACATCTACCTCAACAAGGGCGTCGACAAGACGTACAAGGACCCCTGCCGCGCCGCCCACGACGACGACGAATCTCGTGGCGCGCTCAACGATCCCGCGCGGACTCGCAATGACTCTGTCAGCGCAGCTCGCGGACAGTAGGCCGTCCATGCGCCCGCCTGTGGGTACAGCCGCGCACTCCAGGCAACTGTTCGACACAACGTTCACATATACGGTGTCAGTTAAAGGCCCCGGGTTTCTGGTGACTGCGTCGCGAGTGCCATGGGGGGACCAGGCAGAGAAGAGCGGGAAAGTAGTGGAGGGTCTGGCGACTGCGTCACCAGCACTTCGAGGAACGGCGAAACGGAACTGGGAGAGCTGAAGTTCTGTCCCTTGGCACACAGCAGTTCACTTCGTCCGCGCATTCCCATCAGGTCCAGACGCGCACTTACTAGACGACCACACAGTTGGCGGTGCCCAATACAGTGACAACGCGACGTACGGGGAGCATACTTTTGATTGTGCCACGGGTTGTTGCACCGAGAGCACTACAACGACGGGGGCTTACGCACAATACGCAGGCGAGGAGGAACACATCGGGGGCAAGTATATGTCCGCGGCGGCTCGAGGTACATTTCCCGAGCAGCATCGCTGGTGGATCTACGGTCTCCAGCACCTTTACGACACGTGGCGGGAGCTTCATTCTGGATGGATGACCATCAGAGTCGGCATGGTTGCCATCGCCAGCTGCATCTCTTGCGCGGGCGCAGGTGGCGGCAGCGACAGCGCGCGACACCTCTGGGCCTGGGGGCCCGAGCAGCAGGCTCGAGTGCCAGTCCAGACATGGATGCGCAAGGTGATGATCTGCCGCAAGAGCGCATCGACATCCTACGCGACCGGGCGCGGCAAGCCGGTCAACTCATGACAGGCTACGATGGTTTCAGTTTCTCCTTGCCGCGCGCCGCCGGCGCATCGAACATCCAGTCGACAGCGATCTTGCAGCATGGCCGACCCCCCCCCGCGCTCAACAGCTCGCGCATGCAACTGGCCAGGTTCGGCGTTTCGGGCGCATGATCGAGGGGTCGCCGGGCAAGCTCGCCTCGGCGGCCCAAGCTGCCCAGCGGCACTCATCCTCGCGGGTGCGCCCACGCGAGATCAGGTGCAGGGCGCCTGCGGCGCCGTGGCCGGATCGAGCTGGGACGACGCGGGCCAGACTGCGCTGGCGCCAGCGCCTGGCCCGCGGGCGCCAGCGGCCGCCGGCGAGACCCGCGCGGCGTCGCCGCCACAGGCGCCGCTCCCACCAGCAGCAGGCGTCGACTCAGGCACCCGCGTCGACGCCGCCAGCTCCTTCGGCGAAGAAGCTGCCGCGGGCGACTCCGAGCTGCACGACGTTCTGGTTGGACAACACGGCGCGCGCCCTGTCGGGGCTTCCGAGTACTTCGACGCGCGCCGGCGCAGCTTCGGCGACGACGAAGCCGCGCGCCGCGCCCGGAGGGTCATCGAACGAGAGGGCAGAAGCCCCATGGCAAAGGCTGCCGCGCCTTCCAGGCCGACCTGCCCGAAAACGAGCCCAGGGGATCTCGGCGGGCTCGGGGGGGAACAACGGCAGAATCAGAGGGAAGTTCAGGATTGGAGGCGCGGGTTCGGACCGCCAGGGCACGCCTATGGCCCCTGGCGGGGCGCGTCTCACATGGCACGAGTGCGCCTCTGAGGAGCACCTCGTGCGCGATTGCCCCCGGCGCCGCGACCGAGGGCGCGCTCTTCTCCTTGGCGGCTACGCCCTGGCACCGCCATCGCCGCCAGCATCCTCGCCGCTCGCGCTTCTGGGACAGCGGGGGCCGCCAGGTCCATCCGAGCCGCAGCCCTTGCCAGGGGCGCGCTCGGCATGGATGGCCAGGGGCACCTCCGGAACTCTGCGAGCTTTGATTCTGGGCCCCGGGGAAGGCGACCCCACGCAGAGCGCCGACCTTTGGGGCGGCGGGCGCCCGGCCCCAGCAGCGCCAGCGCCGCGGCCGGCAGCGCCAGCAGCCACTCCAAGTGCGTCGTCAGACGGTTTTGGGCAACAAGTTGGCCATCGCCAGCGCCCCCCCCTTACCCTCGCGACGCCGAACTACGACGACCATGCAGGTAGAGGAGCTAGGCCCGAGCACGCACTGGCAGAGACCAACTGATCAGCCCTCTTCTCGTTCGTGCTCGTGTCCGCCTGCCCTCTCCCTTTCTTCAGGGTGCCCATGCTCCTCCTCCTCCTCCTCCTCCTCCTCCCTCTTCTTCTCCTCCTCGCTCTGCCTCTCCCTCCCTCCCCATTTGTTTTCACTTCTCCATCCTTTTCATCCACTCATTTTCTTTTGTTTCCCTCGCCCCCCCCCCCCCCGCGCGGCCGCGGCGCGGGGCCGCGAACGGGGCCCCCGCCTTGAGCGAGGGGCCCCTCCGCTGGTGGAGGAAAAGGAGGACTCGGAAGAGGAAGAGGAATGGGGGGCAACGGGCGCAATGCGACTGCGGCGGCAGGGGCGGCCTGGCAGAGGAAAGGGAAGGAGAGGGGGGAGGGCGGGGGCGGTTGTAATGGTCATGTTCGTGATCGTGGTCGCGGTTGTCGCGGTGGTCGCGTGCGCTGGTGGTGGTCGCGCTGGAGGTGGTGGGCGGGCTGGTGGTGGTCACGTTGGTGATCGTGCTGGTGCCAGTCGTGGTAATGGTCGCGAGAATCGCGGTGGTCGTGGTGGTGGTCGCGGTCGCTGGTGGTGGTCGAAATCGTCGCAGTTGCCGTGGTTGTGTTCGCAGCCGCTGGTGGTGATCGTGGCTGTGGTCGTCATTGTGCTGGCGGCGGTCGCGGTGGCTGGCGGCGGCTGCAGGGACTTGTTGGCCCAGCGCCAGAGTGCGTTCAGCAGCATCACGACATTTTTTTTTGGGGGGGGTGCAAATCCGCCGCGTTCGCCCAGCAGCCGCCTTCTCACCAAGGGGAACATTGCGAGAGCGACTTGTTTTTTTGTCCCTGAAGGCGAGTCGCCTTTTCGGCGGCCGTCATCGTGGGTGCGCGACAGGCTGGCGACGCACCAAAGAAGGACACCCTAGCGATGGCGACGTGCATGTTCGCAACGACGGCCGGCCATTTCGGCGGCCGACGCACGGGCGACGCATGCGCGACGCACCCTTTGTCACGAACGGGGGCGGGGCCAGCGCGCCGGTAGATTTTCCAAGCTTCAACGCGATGATATCAGGAAGTTGAGGGAAGAAGGAGGTCACGCGATCCTTGCAGATCTCGTCGTTGACGGCATGTCCGTCTTCAGCGCCTTGCTCATTGGTCGGGCGCGGCCGCTTTCCGAGAAAAACATTGCAGGCCATGTGCGGTGGTTCACCGACCAGTCGCGCACCAAACAAATTATAATTCTGTTTTGGCGCGACATTCGGGACATGCGGGCCGACCCCAGGTCCAAGGGCACCATGGGCTGGGAACTCATTCTCAGCGCGACGGACCGCCGATCAGTTTTGACCACGACGAGGTAAAGTTCAGCGACGGAAAGAACAATGCCGTTTCGAACTCCCAACGCAGCTTCCTCGCGCAACAGTGAAGAAGTTCAGCGGGCAACATGGGGCGAGGGCTATGAAGAACTGGAGCACTCGAGCGAATGCTGCTCTAGCTGAGTGCGTCAGTTGAGCCGCAGCAGCACTCATTCTTGCAGGCGCTCCACCAATAGTTTCCGGAACGCAGTCGCAGGCAGGCATATGAATGCGGCCAACAGGGTGATGATCGTAGGAAGTTTCATCACGAGCGCGGTCAGTAAAGCGTTCGCACAAGGCACGACCGACATGTTTGAGCACCCGGCTCGAACGGCAGGTGTTATTGTCCAGTTGGTCTCGCCCCATTTTTGCCCGTGCATGGGTTGTGTCTCTTCCCGCGGCCGTTTAGCCTGCAGCGCTCCGTGGCCGCTTTATGTTCGCGTTGGCATAGTGCCTTCATTCCGCTTGCGGGAAACATCTTTCTTTCTTCCCATCCATTTTTATTGTTGGTTGCTTCTGCTTTTCCGTGCGTTTTCATCATCTGCGTTATCGCTGTCGCCATCGTCCTAGTACCAACCACATTATCGTCATTGCCACCATCATCATCACCATCATCATCATCAGTCGTGCCATCGCCATCGCCATAACCATCATCATCGCAATCGCCATCCTCATCGTCAGCATCACAATCGTCATCGACATCACCACTGGCCACAATCCAGCACACCTCTCACACAGTTCGTAACCCCATCATGCATTCAATTTGAAGCTCTTGCGACGCCGTCCGCATGCGTTTCTCCCGTTCATAATAACACACCTTTCGCACGTTTCGTGGCCTTCTAATATCGAGCTCCGCCCCAGTGGCAGTGCCCAAACGCGCCCCCCCTCCCCCGCCCGTTGCAGCACACACACCTCGTGCGGTTCGTGGCCCCAGTAGTAGTTCAACGTAAGGCCCCAGCGGCAGAGTGCGCACACGTTTCTCTCGCCCAAAACAGCGCACCCTTCACGCGGCCCGCGGCCCCATCTGGGGTAAATTTCAAGGCCCCATGGGCACCGTCCGCATGCGTTTCCCCCACAAGGAACAGCACACCCCATCGCCCAGTTCGTGGCCCCATAGGACGTTCCGCCCAAGGCCCCAGCAGCACCGTCCGCATGCGCCCCCCCCCCCCCGCCACCCACCCACCCATGTACAGCATGCACCTAGCGCGGCTCGTGATCCCATCGAGATTTCCACCGAAAGCCCCAGCGGCACCGTCCGCATGCGTTCCCCCCACCTATCACAGCACACCCTTGACGCAGTGTGGCACAGTTGGGAGTCCCACCTAAGGTTTCATCGGCAGTGCGTACATGCGTCTCCCCCGCCCATAACAGCACCCCACACGCCCGCACCCGTAGCCATTTTGGCTCAAGGCTACGAACCGCCCGACGACCGCGAGTCGGCCTCGGTCGGCGACTGATGAGCGCGAGGGGGTTCGCGCTTTGAAGCCAAGGACTCTCTCACCAATCGTGACCTGTGCTGCCCTTCTGGGCTCCAGCCCTCGGCGCCCACGTTCCCCGCCCGCTTCACTCCTGCGGGTGGGATGCCCGATGGCGCTGCCTCTGTCCCCCGGCGGCCTGGCAAGGCTGGCAAAGCTTCTGGTGGCTCTGGTGCTGGGCAGCGTCGGCGTGGGAGCCCACGAGAAGACGATGCTCGCAGTCGCAGCGCGGGCCCGGACGACCCCTTCCAGTCTGCTAGCGCCGACCCCTGGCGAGCTCGCGGGAGCGAGTGCCAGGGCACGGCCGCGCCGATCGCCGCCACTTCCCCTGCGACCCCTCGGACACCTCGCAGCAGCGGCCGTGACAGAGCTCACTCTCACCTCGCTCCTGGCTCACCTCGGCCTGCTGCGGCTCCTGCTGCGGTGGCAGACGGGCCCGTCATGCACTCGGAGCTGGAGGAGATCTTGGGGGCTATGCGCGACTCCATCGTCGGCTATGTCCCCGAGGCCAACAACAAGATGTCCGCCAACATCGCCGCGACCACCACAGCAGCCCTCCGCGTCTTCGGCGGGCGCCAGGCCGCTAAGAACGCGCAGATCGACCAGCGCCTGCAGGACCTCGACCGTGGCGTTTCACGCATCCAGCGAGACCAGCAGGAGATGCGCGAGGCCCTGGCGAAGCTGGAGAAGGTGGCCTCGGCGTGCGAGGCGGCGGCGCCAGCTCGGCACCTCGGGGGCGTGGCGGACTGGGCCAGGGAGCCTGACAAGTCCATCTTCATCATCACGGCCATGGAGGCGGTCACCTCGGAGGCGGTCCTTGCGAGTGCGTGCCCATGGTTGGCGGACACCGACCTCGGGGACCAGCACTGGTCGCTTGAAGGTGCGTCCCCTGGCCGCCGCCACATCCTCCGCATGCACGGCGCCGAGGGCTTGGCTGCGCGCCGCGTCATCTCGGCCTTCCAGAAGCTCAAGAAGGATGGTGTCTGGCGCCGCTTCACGGCGGCCCCCCTCGAGGGCGGCGCTCTGGTGCCCATCTTCGTCGGCCTGGATAAGTCTCCCCAGGCCATCCGCCGCGAGATCCAGACGAAGCGCCTCCTCGAGCTCGTGCGGGACTCAGGGGTGGAAGGGCGCTGGCGCGCCAACCGACACGCAGGCGTCGTCAGCGACGGCTCGCAGCCCGCCATCAAATTGGTCGTGGGCGAGACGGCTGAGGACCCGACTGTCCTTGAGTGGAACTATCGTGTTGCTCATGCTCGCAATCTCCCTCGCGACGCCATCAAGCAGTCCTTCGACGAGATCTTCGGCTCCGCCGAGAGGATCCAGTGGGCTATTTAGCACTCGCTTCGCACCTTGGCGCGATCCTGGCGAGTTCCGCGAGCGCGCGGCGATCGGGTCCTGGAACGCCCGAGCGCTTGTGCATCACGATGCTCCCACGAGAGACCGCAAGTTTCGTCGCCTGCACTCGTGCCTCGGGCAGGGCACAGCGATGTGCCTGCAGGGGGTCCATGGTAATGCCATCGAAGTCATGCAAGAACTTCGCCGCCATCATGTCTATGCCCAGGTCTTCTTGAACTTCAGCAGCAGGCGTGACACTGGTGGAACTGTTATTCTTCTCCCTGGGCGATTCGCGGCTACAGATGCGCCAAGGTACTCTCACGAGATTCTGGTTACTGGTCGGGTCCAGCGACTCCGTGTATCAGGCCCTGCATCGGACTCCCCTTCTCCATCTCTCAGTATCTACAACATCCACAACTTCGGCATCAGCGGCGATGAGATGACAAAGATCGAAGATCGGATTCGAGCTGACATCGCTATGGCCCAGCCGGCGCCGACGATGGTCACGCTGCTGCTGCTGCTTGGCGACTTCAACATCTCGGCGGCGCCGCCCCTGCTGGTCCAGGCTCCCCTCATCAACAAAGGCCTCGTGCGCATGGACGAGGCTGCGCCTCGGCCACTGGAGCGCCGCTGGAAAGCTATATTCAATGACTTCGTCGAACTTGACAATGAGCTCCCCGCGCACTTCTGGCAAGAGGAGGGATCGCCCCCGAAGTTGTCGCAGATCGACAGAGCGTTCCTGGCTTATCCCTCGTGGTTGGCGATACAGTGGCACGTCACGCTCTCGACACGTGATCCCCCAGAACGGCTGCATGAGATCGGCCTCAGTGACAACGCGCCGATTGTGGTTACCTTCGCTGGCCGGCCACCGACGGACAGCGAGACGCAACCGATCCCGCGGCACATTTTCAAGAGACCCGAGTATGCGAGGCAATACCTGCTCCTGGCTCAGCATGTACCGTGGCACGCTCTTCATCTTTACTAGCGGAGGTTAGAGCATAAGAGACTCATGCGGGAGGCAGCTCGGCGTGTCCGTGACAGTATCTTCAAACATGGGGCACGCGACAACGACTCGAAGTTGCTCGTCTTCCGCTCGATCGCCAGAGCGGTCTGGAGGGACGATCTCAAGCTGGCGGAGCGCCTGATTGCATCATCACCGCTCGCAGCCGAGCACCTGCTGATCACCAGCACCTCGGCCTCCCTCTCGAACCCCTTGGACTTCGCTGAGGCGTTCGCGGCCGAGCAGAACATCTACAGCGAACGTCGTCTCGCTGATCTCGATCGGCGGGCTCAGGCGGCTCCTCCTGGCGGCACTTCGTTCAAGCACATCAACGCCATGAGGCGTGCCACCAGACGGAGGGCAGCACTCTGGACTCCTTTCAAGCGCACACTTAAACTTCAGGGACTGCGTCTTCCTGATTCTGGTGCCTCGCATGGCCTGGGACAGGGTGCGGAGAGGATCGTGAATGCCCAGGCGGACGTGTTCGAAGAGCTGCGCAAGCACTGGTCGCCGATATTTCAGCGTGATCTTCCCGAACACCCTCTTGTGCGACGCTACTTGGACGAGCATCCCGTGGTGATAGATGGCCTCGAGGACGTTCGTCTTCCTGACTCTCGCGATCTTCAGCGCGCGGCACGCAGGGCTCGCGCTTCGGCACCAGGACCAGACGGGCTGCCGTATGATGCTTGGAGCTGCTGTGGGTCGTCGCGGCCTCTGGAGGACCTGGCGCAGGTGGGTCCAGAGGTCGCGCAGGGCTTCCCGCCACCTCCTGACCTCAATGACCACCTGATGGTTTTCCCGCCCAAAGGTGCCGAGGCCGACGACCTTGCCTCGGGCCCGACTCGGACGCCATCCACGACGAGGCCTTTGGCCCTCAAGAACACGGACGTTAAGCTGCTGGCCGCCAGCGTGAACCATCTCATCAAGTTCGACATCGAGCGCCACTCCCCCCTCTCTCAGAGGGGATTCCTGCCTGGGCGCAACTTCCTGGACAACATTACCCTGCTCGACACCGCGGCTCGTCGGGTTGGCTTCTCTTCCACCAGGGACCAGCGCATGCCGATGATGGTCCTCTTCAACTTCGGCAACGCGTCCCCCTCCCTGGCCGTGTCTTTCCTGCGCGCGGTGCTGCTGCGGGCTGGCTTCCAGGGCGGCCTCTACCAGCTCATCATGGGCATGTACTGGTTGCCACAGGCCTTCGTGTCCATGGAGGGCGAGCTACGCCGCTTCATGATGGTCACGGCGGGCATCGCTCAGGGCTGCCCGCTCTCGGGGTCCTTGGGCCGTAGCCATGAACCCCTTCGTGGCCCACATGGAGGAGATCTTGGCGCGCTGGGAGGCCTCCGTGGTGGGCGCCTGCGCCGACGATGTGGGCGCGGTCCTGCAGGATCGCAGGCTCCTGCTCCGCCTTCGCAGGGTCTTCGCCGCGGCGCAGGCCTTAGCAGGTTTGGCCCTGAGGCTGGCCAAGTGCAAGGTGGTGCCCCTGAACGCCGCCTTCACCGAAGAGCTGGCGACCAGCATCAAGGAGTGGCTCGCGCAGGAGCTGCCAGGCTGGGAGCAGATGGGCGCGGTTCCGCTCGCCAAGTACCTCGGCTACATCCTGGGTCCAGGCGCCGCGATCGATGACGTGCGGCAGGAGGCGGGCGCCAAATGGATCTACCGCATTCGCGACCTTGCCCGTGAGGGCGCGCCTGTGCACCTCACGACTGTGATCTACAACTCGCGCGTGCTGACGGTCCTCAGCTACTTGATGCAGCTGGTGCCGCTGCCCCGCGCGCTCGTCAAGCGTGAGGCTTGGGCGTGGCACAAGCTTTGGCACCTCCCGCCCCAGTCGTTCTCGCCGGCTGGGCTTCTGGGCATCGGGAGCTGGTCGGCACTGCGGCCAGCCGGCATGCAGGTCCTCAGCTTGGCCACGCGAATGCGCACGGCCATGGGCACTGTGATTAACTGGTCGACCTTGCACAAGGCGCTGCACGAGACCACGCTCGCCTTCGGCAGCCTGGCGGAGATGGGCTCTGGCTGGTGGTCGCCCGCGCTCTGGAGGACCAAGCCGATTGTTGTCCACCTGTCTGAGGCCAGCAAGTTCGCCTTTCCACTGAAGGCTCACGCCTCGGCCGCCCGCGCCGCCCCTGCTTCCCTTGCCGAAGCCTCGGGGCAGGGGCGCGCGAGAGTGCAGAGATCCCTTTCCTCCTCCTTACGCCTCTCCCTCTACCCCGACGCCCTCCACCTCACCCTCGCTGAACGCATGGACCCTTGGGAGCTCCCATTTTCGGAATCGTTTTGGGATGCCCTCAGAGATCTCATTCGGAATGGAGGCCCCCCAGCATGGCAGTGTGCGGTCCTAAAGACGATTGTAGGTGGTTGGCTCACTAGCGCGCGTTTGCACTCGTCAGAGATTGGCTTGTGTAGATTCCAGTGTGCTCAGAGCCGTGACGACATGCTGCGCTATATTCGTTGCCCAGTTTTGTGGAGGTTTGTATACCATCCCGATTCGCCTCCTGACTGTCCCTCTACGCGTCTTGGGCTCGATGGTCGCCCTACGCCTGAGATCGTCGAGAGGATTGTGCGGGCTTACCATATATATATATATATATATATATATATATATATAATGTTGCGCGCACCGCCCCCGACCCTGGCCCCCTCGACAGTGAGGAGGCTCTCGGGAGGCATCACTACAATATACGGCGTGCTGCCCAGATCCTTGTAGAGCACTCTCGAGCGCCCTTCTAGGTCTGTCTGGTGGGACCCGTCTGGACTCTTCTGGGTACGAGTGACACACACACACACGCTTCGTGGCCCCATAGGGAGTCCCACCTGAGGCCTCAGTGGCAGCGCCCCCCTGCCCATTACGGCGCACACCTCATACGGTTCGTGGCCCATGGGAAGTTCCACCGAAAACTATACCCACAGCTGCGTCAGTCACAACTGCATATGGTTAGGTCCTTTGCCAGAACAATTTTTGAACGGGCCATGTCATCTCGCAGGAGCCGCGCGTTGCGGCGGCAGCGCGTACAGAGCAACGCTGCGAGGCACTGGATCTCGGGCAGAGGACGATCACACGTCGGCATAAGCATGAACGTTCGGGGGTCCGCGCGGATTTCCTGGATTGCCGCTGGGTTCTCCAGTGGCGGCGCGGCGCCTCTGGTGCCGCCCCTGGACCGCTCCGCGCGTGAGGGATGGGGGTCCAACGCAGATCCAGAAAACACGCACGGGCCCTTGACAGTCTTTGTTTATGCCGTTTGGTTTATTCTGCCAACGGGCCTTGAAGGCAACGGGCCCTGCAAGTTCTCCACCGTGCAAAATCTCCTGGTTCCGGGACCGTCGACAAACGGCTCCGGATCAAGATCTGATCCCCAGGAAGGCTCTGGGATCCAGGACCCGTTGCTTTCATTACCTGTTTCCTTCATGCAGTTGTCCCCCCATCACTGCTGTTTGTGCTTTCGCATGATCCTTTCACATCTTCCTGTCCCCTTCGCATGTCCCACTTGTCTCTGCGAGCGCTTCGGTTGACCGGCGCACTGGGGAAGCGCACTTGCCAGACGCGCAGTGCCTCGCAAGAGGCAGCAGCCGCTGGACAACGCAGATTCATGCAGCCGGCTGGCGCTGTTCAAGCAAAAAGCTTCATGCCCAACGATCGGCGCGCCAAGAGTCACCACCCACCAAACCACCCCAACCCAACCCGAAGGCTCAGATTCACCCTCGATTTCCAGTGGGGGGGGGTCGGGAAACATCGAAACAACACGTGTGGAACCCTTACCTCCCCCCAACCCGAAATTCGGGTCTTCGGGTTGGATTGGGGTGGTCTGGTGGGTTGTCGAAGAGAGCTCTGCCCCCCCAGGGCCAGTAGCCCCACCCCTGGAGCGGGCGCGCGCGCGACAGGATCACCCCAGCGCGGGCCCGCCCCCCGCGGCGTCGCGGCACGACGCTCTGCTGCTGCTCCGCCGGCTCGTCCGCAGGACCACCTGCTCGTGCGCGTCCAGCATCACCGCCTGCGCCGCCGCCGTGCCCCTGGCATCGCTCGGACGTGTGCATTTTTTTTTCGGCGAGAACCATCGAGGAGCATCCTTGATCATTTGGCGAAAGAACCACGCACGAAACCAAAACAAAAACACAGGGAATGGACGTCCGAGCGATGGCGAGTGCCGGCCCAGTCTGGACGAGGCGGGGCCCGACCTCCACACCCTGTGAGGACGCCCTCGAGCTTCGCCTCCGCGGCCAGCGCGGCCTCCGCAGCAGCGACCGCCTCTGGGAGGTCCATCCGCGGGCTGGTCGCAGCATCCACGATGGGGGCGTACGCGCTGCATTTTTCCCTCCGCCCTGTCGCCGTCTGCCTGTGGGATCCCCCTTCGGGGTGTCCTGCATCGCCGCGCCCGCCTGGGGTCACACGGGCGGGGCTTCCCCTTCACCTCGACGGCCTCCGCCGCCAGCACGCAGGACAGGAGCGCTTTGCACCAGGAGTGGTGCCGCCTCAGTCCCAGTCCAGGGTGGAGACCGTGCTCACCATCACCACCTCCAGCTCTGCCCGTATCTCCATGTGGTCGACGTCAGCGCCGTCGACTGACGACGAGAAGGGGGAGGAGGAGGAGGAGGAGGAGGAGGAGGAGGAGGAAGAGGAGGAGGTGGAGGAGGAGGACTAACGCGGCGGCCACTTCGGTGGCGACTGTGGCGGCGACTGCGGCGGCGGCTGCGGTGGCTGCCGCGTTTCTGTGTCGTTCAGCTTCGCTGCCTTTTACCTATACGACCACCCTGCGGGTGATAAGGAGGTTGGGGGGGGAGGGGGGTCAGCAATGGGCAACAGTGGTGATTGTTGCGTTGCCGCTCGCTCTTGGGAGCCTTGGTGTCGAGTTGTTTACGTCATCCTTCGCTCTTGGGCGCCTTGGTATCATTCTCCCCCCCTGGAACCAACGAAATAATGATTTATTTCGTTCACTCTGCAGCGTCTCACTCAATCGATCTCACAATGGACCCCACTATCGCTTTCACAATCGATCTCACTCGATCGATCACACTATCGATCTCATTCGATCGATCTCACTATCGATCCCACTCAATCGATCTCACTATCGATCTCTCTATCGATCTCACAAACGATGTCGTTATCGGTCTCACGATCGATCTCACCATCGATCTCACTATCGATCTCTCTATCGATCTCATAAGCAATGTCGTTATCGGTCTCACGATCGATGGGACCATCGATCCCACTATCGATCTCACTCGATCGATCTCACTATCGATCTCACTCGATCGATTGCACTGTCGATCTCACTCTGTATCTTGCTATCGATCTCACTAACGATCTTCCTATCGATATCACCCGATCTCACAATCGATATCACTATTCATCTTACTATCGATCTCAGTATCGATCTCACGATCGATCTCACTATCGGTCTCACTATCGATCTCACAATCGATTTCGTCATCGGCCTCACTATTGTTTTCGCACCAGCGGGACACCAGGACACCGGCGGGACACCGGCGGGACACCGGCGGGACACCGGCGGGACACCGCGGACCACCGCTTGCCGGAGGGAGAATCATTCGGTCCGGCCGGGACCCAGCCACAAGCGGGACACTGGCGGGACATCGGCGGGACACCGCGGGCCACCGCTTGCCGGAGGGAGAATCATGTGGTCCGGCCGCGCCTCAGCCACAAGAGTCTTTCCCCTCGCCCGCCCACGCAGCTTCGCCTCGCCCGCACGCACGGCACGCACGAACACGAAACCGAAACCGATTTCCCGGTGGGGGGCTCTCCGTTCCACTTCGATCTCACCCCCCAACCTCCGATTATTCGCACGATGCGGAGACAAGTGCCTCCAGCGATTTTGGGCTGCTCGAGCATGGCTAATTCTTGGACTAAAAGATGTTTATAGTTTTTGAGCCCACATTTCGATGACGACGACGACGACGGCCACGACGACGACGACGACGACGGCCACGACGACGACGACGATTGCGGCGACGAAGATGACGACGACGATGAGCGACGACCGACGGCAGAGGCGCACCACGACCTACCATGCCGTGCTGAACCTGGGGCAGAGGTCGCACGAGGTCAACATCTTATGGGCCACCGTGTGGCGCGGCGTCAGCGAGGACGACGGCCAGACCGTGTACAGGACGCGCGCAAGACTTCTGGTGGCTCTTGTAATACACATACAGACGTACGCACACATGCATGCACATTCACACACACATATCTATATATCCATACATAAAAATATGTGTATGCATGTATGTATGTATGTATGACCAGCCAAGCGTACATGCCTCCAGATAGAATGCCGCCTTGTTTTCTCTGTCTTGCAATGCTCCGTAGCATTTAGCTCAGGATATTCTCTTGGGTGTATGATAGGGCCCGGCCAGTTCACTGCTCTGACAGTTGCTGTCATAGCGGGGCTCCCTGGCTGGGCGGCGATCTTCTTGCAGGGCCTCCCTGAGCCGATCGCAGAGCTGGCCCCCAGCGGTGGAGGGGAGGATCCGCCGACGCCATCGCCGCTGGAGTGTCCCGAGGTGGTGTGTCGTGCGCCAGAGGTGATCTGCCCACGACATGAGTGCCCAGAGGTGGTCTGCCCCGCAGTCGAGGTCCAGTACCCCTTGCAGGAGGGAGGCGCGTCCTTCCTCAACGGCGCGGTGCCCGCCCTGCTCCAGCTGCTCACGGGCTTTGGCCTGGGCCGAGCTTGGGCTGGCAGGCAGGCCACGGCTGCTCCAGCTAGCCTGCCGCCGCCGCCCGCCGATGAGCAGACGGGATAGCGCAGGCAACTGGCCGCCAAGCAGGTTGCCGCAGTGCGAGCTCGCCGGGACGCCAGGATCGAGAGTGCATCGTCAGCCAGCTCGCAGTGATGGTTTCCCGGGGGGACTTTGTCTTACTGAAGTATGCAGGTGTGGACGAGGAGCTTTACCACGAGGTGATGATCACGGGGATCAGTCCAGAGGATCCCGCAGAGGTCACCCTCTACACCGCTGACGGGGATCACTACCAGTTCAACATAGCGCCAGGGGTTGATGTGGAGGCGGTGTACTGGATCGGGCTGCAGGGTGGACGTCCTGCCCATGTGCCCGAGAACAGGATCTACCGCTTTCGCCAGCATGTGCCGCCCCAAGTTCGCAACCGACTCTTCGGGGAGGCTCAGGGCATGCTGGGGGCGCCCGCCGCGCCGCCTCCTGGGCCGCAGGCGCAGCCACTGCGCAACGCTCAGCGCCAGGGCCTGGAGAGGCTAGGCGCGGGCGGGCCCCGCAGGGCAGACGCAGGGCGGGCATGGGTCTATGCGGAGGACCACGGCCGTCAGCAGAAGGGCGACATCCTCGAGGAACTCCCCGCAGGGTCAGTGGTGCTCGGGGAACGAGCAGTGGTCCCAACCCCCGAGGGCGGCACGGTCTTCTTGCAGATGATCGCCCAGAACGCGATCGAGGAGTACAAGATGGATGACTTGAGGGTTGTCCCAGTCAAGTTCGACGCCATGGGCCGACGCAAGAGGCCCTTCTATGATGGTGTATCGAACTTCGTGCCCGATGAGGTCGAGGGAGGCCTTGGGCTGGAGGGCCCAGGGACGGTCGCCTGGAGGTGCCAAACGTACGTGGACAGGTCCCAGACGCCCGTCTCACAGCACGCAGCTTGGCGATCGACCTCGGGCATCTCGAACGGAGACCGCAGCGTTTTCGAGCATGAGGTGCTGTCGGAGATTGTTGAGAGCATGGTGTGCACAGACCAACTGCATGCCCCCTCTCTTCGATAGGCCGAGCTCGTGTGCAGGCGTTTGCAGCTGATAGAGAGCGCCCACTCTCTGAATCCATCGGCTCCCGACTACTCATCGTCGGATCACCACATGGGGTGGGGCCGCCGCCGCCAGGGCATGATGGTGGCGCCTTCACTGCAGCAGCATGTCTCCGCGTCTCTCCGCGACGAGCACCAGGTGGCCAAGGAGCAGCGCAAAGCTCGTGAGGAACGCCGCCTGGGTCGTCAGAACAAGAACCCCAAGAAGGACCAGGAGGGGCAGGGGTGAACGGGCCCCCCCATAGGAAGCAGAGGACCAAGCCTCCTGGCGGCGACACACTCAAGAGGCCCACGTTTTTCGGAGAGAGCTCGCCCTCGAGATCTCTTCCCCCTTCCCGAGGTTGCAGTTCAGGCAGCCACTGAAGGGCGTATTCTATAGAGATCCTTGAATGTATAGTCCCTTGCTGGAAGTTGATGTCTTAATGCGAGGACCTCGTCGCAGACGTCTGCCTTCAAGTCGCCAAGCACGATGATGCCCGGACGACATCAGAACCGTCAGGGCCTACTTTTATGCCAGCCACGCGCGCTACGTCCGCACGGAGGACCTGCTCGCGGCCCTTGGCCCGCTCCAGCGGGCGCCTTCAAGGTTCCCGATGCGTGTCTTGACTAACCGCCAGCACCTCTACACCCCGAGGGCGCTCGGCGCCACCTTCGTCGACGACAGCAACTCCAGCGCCCCCTCGGCAGCAGAGCCTGGCCCGGCGCTCACGCAGGCCGAACGGTTCGATTACTTGTCCGGACAGATGGCGCGCCCAGGGAAGGTCGTCGGCCGGGCTTCGGCCCGACGTTCTGGAACGAAATCAAACCGCTGACGATATGTGGCAAACCTCCTGGCATTCACAACCAATTTAAGCTGGTTGGCGGCCGCGTCAACGCCCGCCCCGATCCCACTCCCGACCAGCTCAACCTGTCAGCCCCTGCGGGCGCCCGCCGCCCGCGCCCGCGTGGCCCAGGAACGCCCCCCGCGGGCCGTTAACCTCCCCGAGGGCGTGGATCAGAGAGCGCGCGCGGCCAGGTCACTTGTCATCAGCGTCTGCACCTCGGGCGCAGACGTGCAGGCGCCCCCTCGGCTGCCGCTACGGTCGGCTTCAGCAAGGCTCTCCTTGCCGCTCACCGCCCCCCCGGGCGGCCACGGCTCTCCTACTGGGCCATGATGGCCATCTGCGTGCTTGGCCATGCGCTCGACCTTGCGGCCGTCACGCAGCGCGAAGTCCCCGACGCTGTCCGCAGACAGGTGAACCGCGACAACCATCTCAGCCGCGTTGTCGACGACCCTCGCAGTGCAGTTCAAACTGGACAGGGCGGTGGCCCCATCGCGATTCTTTCAGGCCTTCGACCAGCTCAACTGGACCTTGCCTACCAAAGGTTTCATGCATGACGACTGGGGCACCGTCGTCGCGTGGCTCACCCTCCAGCCCGGCTGTCTCGCCCACGTGCTCCAGGCGTCCCAGAGGCGGTCCTCCCTGTATAAGGCCAACCCCGCCCGGCACGACCTCGGCATCCTCGCGGCAGTGCCTCGGGGGGTCGACATGCACGCCTCCGCGCTACTCTTGCGCACCTAGGGCCGACTCAAGCGCACCGCCTGGCAAGCGAGACTCCGCGTCAACTATCTGGCCAGACATGACCGCGCGCAACAACGCCTCCGCCGCGCCAAATGCACTGCCGACGACGACCCGACATGTCGCCACTGCGACCAGGAGGAAGAGACGCAAGAACACATCGTGTGGCGACGCCCGTGCTGGGCCCACCAGCGCCGAGCCCTCGCTACCATGGTCTCTGACCGCCAGCGGGTTCAGTTCCCGCTGCGCACGCGCCGCTGCGGCCTGCTGTCGGAGGACCCCCACCTCCTCGACCTGCAGAAAGCCCTGGCCCAGGACCCGCGCCCTCAGCCGGCCCCATCGGGCCCCGCCAGGCTTCTGGCAGGACGCGTGGCAATTACCTTTGACCCTGACGGCGCGCGCTGGGTCTACGCGGCCGCGGCCTGTTCGCACGAAGCCCACCCGCTGCTCGCGCGGGCAGACTGGAGTCTCGTGCGGGGCCGATCACCGTCTTAAGCATTCTGCCAGAGTCCACGGGCTGGCCCAGCCCGCCCAGCGCGCCGAGACCCCGGCCCTTCTCCACGTGGTGTCTACCGCCGAAAGGCCAGTGCACATCGTCGTGGACAACCAGGCGGTCCACGACGCCTTCGGGCTCCAGCTCAGCGGCACTCAGCCCCTAGCCAAGGGTGAGCATGGCTGATCTCTGGAAGCGAGTGCACCAAGCTGCCCATTTTCGCCGCGACTCTTTCCGTGTCGAAAAAAAGTCCCCAGCCACAAAGTTGAAGAAGGGGTCAATGCCGGTCTGCTTTCAGCCGCCTCGGAATACTTCAACAGCAAGGCTGACGAACTGGCCGCTGGCGCGGCGGCGCTTCACGCTGATCCTGCGGCTCCGACGCCGCCAAGCAACGCTTCATGCTGGCCGTGACCCTCCGCGCCACCGCAGTCACTATCTACGACAAACGCAACCCGCGCGCCTTCTGCCCCTCCGACGGGCTGGTTACACCAACGCCGAACCCAGGCGAATGCAACCCACCCCTTGGGCGAACCCATCGGCCGACCCCCCGACGTCGCTGGCAGACGACGGCAACCAGCTGATCTCGGAGGAGGACGCCCACCATGTTCCCCATGGCCTCTTGTCGTTCCTCGACGAACCTAGTGATTTGCAAGCCGAAGATCATTGCGACCCCTTCGGCCTTGGGAGGGTCAACGCACGGCCCCCCAGACGACGACGAGCCTCCTACTGGCGGACCGCCCAGCGACGCGTCGCCTCCGGTGCCACCCCGCGCGTAACCAGGCCCGCCTCAGGCGCGGCCCTCCCGCGCCATCGACCCCGAGGGCGCAACCAACTTCCCGCCCCCGCCCCCAGACCCAAGGGGAACCCACCGAGGCAGCAGTCGCGGCAGAGAGCACGTCTCACCGTGCCACCGCGCGCCACAAGCTGCAACTGACTGGCTCCTCCGCTGCGTCGAGGGTCCTCCGTGCCCTCCAAACGGCCGCCTTCGTGGGTGTCTACATCGACCTGCCGCCCTGGGAGGCGACATAGGCGCCACGCGCACGAAGTTTTCGAAGAAGCTTGGGGACGAAGCGACCAGGGATGCCACGACCGCCATCGCCACATCGACGCGGCCAGGGGTCACGCGCGGGACCACGCAATTCAACTGCTGGTCGCCGCGGTCACGACGCGCGGGTCACGCGCGGTCGTGGGCCGCGTCAGAACCGCGCGGCCACGCGCGGGCCACGCGCGGTCGTGGGCTGCCTGGACCCCCCGCCAGGGCGCCAAGGCCGCCATCAGCCCACTGTGGTCCACCCGCAGCCCGCGGCGCAACCCCACCCACCAGGAGACGACGCACCACGCCCCGAAGCGGAGCCCTCACGCGGGCCCGCCCTGCGACAGGGGCGCGACCGCACGGCCATGTTCTCTTTCGGCGGGCACCGCTGGTTCAGGCACGCCGACCCCGTCGCAAGCGATGACGGGTCAAACGGTTCTGATCCCCAAAGCCGCGGTGACCCGCCTGACCAAGCACCCGACACTTCCACCGGCGCCTCCGGCAGCGCGGCAAGGTCCCCCGTCGCCTTTCCGACGACGCCGCGTGCCGGGTTCAGCTGGGGCGGGGGGGCACAGCAGCGACCTCTCCATAAGTAACGCCAGCAATTCCTCCACTGGAGAGAGATTTGCCCTTGTCGACCCCAAGGCCGCGCCGCCCTGGCACAGTCCACCATGTCCACCAGCCGCTGGGCGGTTGGGTGCCACTGAACCTAACCGGCCACGCAGCCTCCCAGGCTCAGCCTCGGGAGGCGGTGTAAGGAGGAATTATCTCCTCCACGAGCGCAAGAACGGCGCCGCCCCCTGGCCGCGAGCAGGGGGAGGAGGAAGAAGAGGGGGGATCACGGTGGCCATCTGCCGCGGCACGTGGGTGCCCAGCACGCGAGGGCCAGAATGCCGCGGGGTGGTTGACCAATTCCGGATGCATCGCCGAGGAGCTCACGAAGCTCCAGGGCGACGACAGCGAGAGTGCCGCCAGCACCATGGGGGCCACGCGTCAGACCGTGTAAAGCACGCGGGCCACAGTGGCAGCTGCCCTGAGACGGCGGCGCAGGCAGCTACAGCAGGACGGCGCGGTCAGCGCCGGCGCCCTGGATCCGGGCATGACGGTCACGACGCCCCACAGTGGGAGGAAGACGGGCTCGAGCAATTTTTCGACGAGCTGACGGGCGAACTGCTGAACCCCATTGACGTCGGGGAAGCCAAAGTCGAGAAACTTGAATATCTTAGTGCTTTCGCTGTCTATGAGAAGGTGCCGGATGCGATGGCCAAGGTCGACGAGGTGGACCGCGGCCAGCGAAGGGGGCGCGAGCGCAACAGACGTTCGAGCTAGACTCGTTGGGCGTGAGTTGATGTGGGAGTTGCCGCCGATGGAGAGCGCAATTGCTGCGACTCCGCCCCTCGGGTCGTTGATGTATGCGTTGTGCCGGTTCCCATCGCAAACAAGGTGGCCAACCAGAAGCCCCGGAGAGCGTGAGATCTTAGTCTCGGGCGATTCTCGAGCGCACCTTCACCCGAAGTGTCGCCGGGAATTTAACGTCGTCTGCCTGCCCTCGGGGGCGCTCGATCAGGATTCGCGGAGAGACTGCTGCGCTCGTAGCACCGGACACGGGACACCGCAAACGTTTGGGGCGAGTTCTGTCATCACCTTGTTTGTATCATTGCATTGCCGAGAACAGCCCTGGGTGGCGCCACGGACACGATGTAGTCACCGAGGAATCTGATGAGGGGTTGGACCGGCTCGAAGAGGGTCTCGTGGGCGCGATGATCGTCAAGAGACGCCCGAAGTTTGGCTTGGACGCAGCAGGCGACAGAGCCTCGCCATCCTAAACTGGCTGGTGGGCTTGAGCGATGAGTCCCGGGTCGCTTCTCGTGAGCCTGATACCGTTTGGTTTTGACGGCCAGTCGAAATCCGCGACTACGCCAGCGGACAAATGGTTGGGGGACACGCGTGACGAGGAGCCCCTGGGCCGAGGGCAGGCGACAGCGCTCGGATCCACATCTGCGAGATTGGCCCATCTGACCGCAGACGTGCCAGTGTATGGATTCATGACATCAGCGCAAAACGGCTGGCCAGATTCATGGCGCCGAGAGGTTTTTGGCCTTCTTGAAGAGAGGCCTGAAGTACCTGCACGTGCGTGGCCGGTGGATCCAGAATCATTTTTTCCAGGACCAACTGACAAGGATCGACGTGTGCGCGGACGGCGATTGGGCGCGGGATCCGGATCGTAAGAGCGCGTCGCGCGTGGTCACCATGCACGTCAAGCGTTGTTTGCGAGTATAGGTTGCGACCCAGACGGCCCCTGTCTTGAGCTCTGGCGAGGCGGAATTTGCTTCCCAGCCCAAGGGCGTTTCCACCGCCATCGCCATGATATCAATGATCCGAGACATGGAAGGACTGATGGCCGCAGACGTGCACGCCGACAGCGCGGCAGGCAAGGGCATTGCATCCAGAGTTGGCGTGGGCAAAGTCAGTCTCCTTGACGCGGGCTTGTTAGATCTGGCTACAAGACCACCTCAATCGCAGAGTTCTCTTGATCAAGAAGGTGCGCACAGACGAGATCTTAGCGGGCATCGGAACGAAGGCCTTCAGCGTCAGCGCAGGTGACCCCAATGAAGTTGATGAATTTCTGCGGGGTCGCAGGAAGGCGCTCGAAGGCACGGAAAGTTGCCGGGTAATTGGTCGGGCCAGAAGCGGGCAGCACAGTGCTGGCGGACGAGCACGACTTAAAGTGGGCAGCGCTGTTGCCATCATCGCTCACGTTTGATTCCACAGTGGCAGCGGTTTCGAGCGTTGCTTTCTTGCGAAGACAGGAGGTGGCTCAGGAGGGGCGTTCGGTTTAAACCTCTGCCCCAGGAAGGTAGGAAGTAGCACATCAATCCCACGAAGCGGGATAGTGGCTGGGTGCAGAACGCAGCGAGAGATGCGGGAACTTGTAACTAAACGTTTTGGTTCAAGACGCGAGGGGGAAGACGCCATACTCTCTCAACATGTTGGTTTTCGGCGTCAAGAGGGCGTTTCTGGGCCTCGGAGCTGTCGGAAGACGGCTCTCAGGATCAAAAGGTCTGGCTCCGTTGGGGCGGCGGGGCCGAGAGATCTCCCGGGGGGTCCGGGCGGCACGAGGGAGCAGGAAGGCGGAAGCCAGAAACCGCCCGACCACACGCACGTCCTCGCGCGTCTTTGGGAGCTTTTTGTTCTTTACCCTGCCAGCTGCGTATCCCCCAGACCCAGCGTCGCGGAGGAATCGTCCGCAGATGTCCGAGAGTGTGTAATCATTCGGGCGGGCCCAGGACCGGGATAGATTGCTCGGGAACGCTCCCAGAGCGTTCCAGAGCGCTCTGGAACGGCCGTTGCGCCCGATGCGTGCTCGAGAACCGCTGGATCTCAGAGATCCCCAATGTTCCCCTGTCCGATTTTGCCCTGGTCTTGGATTAAGATTCGTCTTATTTGCGTTGCCTCCTGACTCTCCGCAGGAACGACATCTCGTTCACCGTCTCTGGGATTGGTGATTCGCCTGCAGGGCTGTTGGGCACGGACGACCACACGGATGCGATCCGGATGGTCCCTGGGTGCGCCAAGCCTCAGCCCGTCGAAGGGCCGTACCAGCGGAAGAACGGTTTCTTCAAGAGCATTTTCCACTGAGGTCAAGGTGCGGTGCCTCTGGGAGGGGCGAGGAGGGGGAGGATGAGGAAGAGGCGGAGGATGAAATGGAGATTCTTAGCAGCGCAGTTCTTCTTCTGAGGCTTTATGGCCTGGACCATGGCTTGAATGCTAAGCGCGCGTTTCCTTGTTACGGCGCGCAGCGCCAGAATCACGCCATTATCATGTTCTCGAACTGCAGCTCTTCTGTCATGCTTCCAGCCGCCAGGGGGCACGCTCCAAGATAGCCTTCGCCGTCTCTGCTCCCTCCCTCCCGAGACCCCGCCCCTTCCCAGACACCCGGCGGTGTGATTCACTCGGTGCGCGGCCCCGGAGGGCTCGACCCTTCCCCGAGGGAGGTATCTGTTTTTTCCCCCGGATCGGGTGCCTGATGCTGCAAGGGCCCGACATTTGCCCCGGGAACAAGGGCGCCCTCGAGGGCGCGAAGCTATTCGCGCTTCGCGGTCCTCGTTCCTTCTCCCCCTCCTCCTCGTCCTCCTCTTCTCCCTTTGGGGGGGCGGCGCGAGAGCGCGAAGTTATTCGCGCTTCGCGCAGCGCGATGCGCGAAGTTGGGAGCCCTTGGGGAAGCCGAACTCGTGGGAGAGCGCCGGGGCGGAAAGTACCGTATCGTCGGGGATCCGAGCTTGAATTTGCGAGCGGCTTGCAGCCTCCCGAAAAGTCACGTCCAACGCCATGGAGACCCCACATCTTTCTGGTGCATGTATTTCGAGCCGTATGTCGATCGTGATGGTCCTGGGGCCTGAAGCCGGGCGAACACGACCAGTGTGAACAAAAGTTGCAACTCCCAGATTTCAGAGGGGGTCGTGTACAGAGGGCCCCCCAGAGCCTCTCCGTCCTCCTCCTCCCGCGCGGCCCCATCGGCCCCGCGGCACGGGCGCGATGGCCTTCGATGAGTTGTGGGCGCCAGCCAGATGTCCCGCCGATTTCTCTTCTGCCACTGCGCCTGGCATCGCTCGGACGTGTAACAGCGAGGACTGATAGGCTTCTAGTGGGCTCAAAAGAGAGCATCTTGACTCCCCAGGGGGGTCTGGGCGGATGCCGGGAGAAGCCGGGGAACTTGGGGACTCCCCAGGACTCTTATAGATTCCTATAGTTTCCGATGGATTCCTACAGATTCTGTTCCCAGAACACCAGTCCCAGGCCACATTTTGAATGCCCGGAGCCAACTGTAGGCCACTTCGTGTTCTTCGTCTTCCCAGAACACCATTCCCAGGCCACATGTTGAATGCCCGGAGCCAATTGTAGGCCACTTCGTGTTCTTCGTGCTCCCAGAACACCATTCCCAGACCACATTTTGAATGCTCGGGGCCAATTATAAGCCACTTCGTGTTCTTCGTGTTCCCAAAACACCATTCCTGTACCATACTTTGATTGCCCGGAGCCAACTGTGGGCCACTTCGTAATCTTCGTGTTCCCAGAACACAAGTCCTGTGCCATATTTTGAGTGCCCGAGCTGAGGCAGGCTGAGGCCGAGGCAGGCTGAGGCCGAGGCAGGCTGAGGCTGAGGCTGAGGCACGCCGAGGCAGGCTGAGGCTGAGGCTGAGGCTGAGGCAGGCTGAGGCTGAGGCAGGCTGAGGCTGAGGCTGACGCAGGCTGAGGCTGAGGCAGGCTGAGACTGAGGCTGAGGCAGGCTGAGGCTGAGGCTGAGGCTGATGCAGGCCGAGGCTGAGAGGCTGACGCTGAGGCTGAGGCAGGCTGAGGCTGAGGCTGAGGCCGAGGCAGGCTGAGGCTGAGGCTGAGGCAAGCCGAGGCAGGCTGAGGCTGAGGCTGAGGCTGAGGCTGGCTGAGGCTGAGGCTGAGGCAGGCTGAGGCTGAGGCAGGCTGAGGCTGAGGCCGTGGCAGGCTGAGGCTGAGGGAGGCTGAGGCTGAGGCTGAGGCAGGCTGAGGCTGAGGCTGAGGCCGAGGCAGGCTGAGGCTGAGGCCGAGGCAAGCCAAGGCAGGCTGAGGCTGAGGCTGAGGCTGATGGAGGCAGGCTGAGGCTGAGACAGGCTGAGGCTGAGGCTGAGGCAGGCTGAGGCTGAGGCTGAGGCTGAGGCCGAGGCAGGCTCAGGCCGAGACAGGCTGAGACTGAGGCTGAGGCTGAGGATGAGGCCGAGGCAGGCCGAAGCTGAGACAAGGTGAGGCTGAATGGGGGGGGGAGGGGGGGGGGAAGGGGGGGGGGGGGGGGAGGAGGGAGGCTGAGGCAGGCTGAGGCCGAGGCAGGCTGAGGCCGAGGCAGGCTGAGGCTGAGGCTGAGGCAAGCCGAGGCAGGCTGAGGCTGAGGCTGAGGCTGAGGCTGAGGCAGGCTGAGGCTGAGGCAGGCTGAGACTGAGGCTGAGGGCTGAGGCAGGCTGAGGCTGAGGCTGAGGCAGGCTGAGGCTGAGGCCGAGGCAGGCTGAGGCTGAGGCTGAGGCAAGCCGAGGCAGGCTGAGGCTGAGGCTGAAACTGAGGCAGGCTGAGGCATCCGTAGGAATCCATAGGAATCCTTAGGAATCCCTAGGAATCCTTGGGAATCCGTAGGCATCCTTAGGAATCCGTAGGCATAGTTAAGCATCCTCAGGAATCCTTAGAAATCCTTAGGATTCCCTAGGAATCCTTAGGAATCCCTAGGAATCCCTGGGAATCAGGATTCCTAAGGATTCCTAAGGTTTCCTAAGGATTCCCATGGATTCCTAAGGATGCCTAAGGATGCCCTAGGAATCCCTAGGAATCCTTAGGATTCCATTGGATCCTAAGGCCGTTGCCACTGCGACTGTCATTGCGAATGCGACTGCGACTGCGAGAACAGCAGAATTCTACAACTGGATTCTCACCTGAATCTTAAGGGGAATGCTTCCAGATATGCTTATACACATCGCTGTTAGGTTGCTTTGCCGGGATCATTTCCTCGGCGAGGACCATCGAGGAACATCTTTGATCATTTGGCGAAAGAACCACGCACGAAACCGAAGAAAATACCGGGAATGGACGTCCGAGCGATGGCCAGTGCGCTGTCTGCCGTGGTCGGCGTTTTGGGGGGAACGCGCCGGTCCAAAGCGCGGGGAGTATGTTCGATCTCGGCCTCTGCAGCCCGTCGCCGAGCCCCGGGGCCATCACAAATGGGCCCAGGGCGAGAAGCTGCCCCGACCAGATGGGGTGATCACGCCGCACGGGCGATGCCTGGGCGATGCGGCTCGATACGGAGCCCGATCTTCTCCACGCCGACGGCTCCGACGTCGCTGATGCACCGCCAGTGCGGCGGCAATGCATCGGAGATGTGGCGCGATCATCCGACCCCACCTGCGCGAACGCCGTTCGGGAGGCCCCCATTGCCGGGCTCAGGGAACTTCAACAGACAGCTCAGGACGAGAAGCTGGCCCCATAGGGAAGGTGTCGAGACCTCGCTCACGTGGTGAGGGAATCACGGCGGCAGGGCTGAACCTATAAACGGTGTTGTTCGTTTTCGTATTGTGTTCGTTTTCCCCCGCTTTTGTGTCTCGAATCCGCCTTTCCCGCAAAACGAAGTCGAAACAAAAACGGCCCCCGAAATCACAAAAAAACACCTGCGCGCGTGCGTCCCGAGCTTCTCACCCTGGCACGGCATCGCTCGAGCTCCTTCCCCTCTCCTCGGCTCCGCGGGCCCCGCGCCTCCTCTCTCTCCATTCGGAGGTACATAGACCTCCCACCCTCCCCCTCCCCCTCTCCCTCCCCCTCCCCCTCCCCCTCCTCCTCCTCCTCCTCCTCCTCCTCCTCCTCCTCCTCCTCCTCCTCCTCCTCCTCCTCCTCCTCCTCCTCCTCCTCCTCCTCCCCCGTCTCGCTCCCTCCCCCACCTCGCCTCCCAGGAGGCGGAGCGCCGGCTGGTCCTTCGCGGGTGGGCCTGCCCTCCGCCTCCTCCTGCCCTGACACGTCGATTAGCGAATTGGCCGTTTTCGGTTCGCGAGAGGGCGTCTCGGCCGTCACTCTTTGCGGGTCCAGGTCCGTCGGTTTCGGCTCTAGGCCGTTTCCACTAGGGGGAGCTTTAACTAAAGGGAGGTTTGTCCACCGCCGATCCATACCAGAACCGAAAAGAGTGCGCGGCGGACAGAAGGGGGGCCACCGCCGATCCGAGAGAGCCGCGCGGGCCTCAGAAGGCTCATGCTCATGCATGTCTTTGTGTTGGAAGGGGCCTGCGCCCAGGGCTCTCTCTCCTGAGACGTTCATCTGTGGCCGGCGCCATGCTCGCAGAGCGCGGGTGCGTTTCCGTTCGAGCGGGAACGAGGTGAAGCCAGACACTGGGCGGGAAGGATGCGGAGAGGCGTGCCCGTGCCTCGCAGGTGTTGGACCCCTCTCCGGGGTGGTGCCGTGCATGCTCCTGTGACCTTCGTGGCCCCAGGGCGGCCCCGCAAGGGCCCAGGATCGGGGCCCCAGGTCTCCTCCTCCTCCTCCTCCTCCTCCTCCTCCTCCTCCTCCTCCTCCTCCTCCTCCTCCTCCTCCTCCTCCTCCTCTGCCTCCTCCTCCTCCTCCTCCTCTCCTCCTCCTCCTCCTCCTCCTCCTCCTCCCTCCTCCTCCTCTGCCTCCTCTGCCTCCTCTGCCTCCTCCTCCTCCTCCTCCTCCTCCTCCTCCTCCTCGCTGGTCTCTGAGATTTCTCGTCTCGGGATGCTTTCTGTCAGGCGCGTCTCGCCGTCAGCGCCCCGGGGGGGTCGGACGGCCGCCGGAGGCCCGAGTTGCGGCTGTCGCTGACGACGCTCTTGTCCTCGATCCCTTCGTCGTCGGTCTCCCGGGCCCGCGGTCGGGCCCCGGGGCCAGCAAAGCTTGGCTCGGGGTGGAGAACTTCGGGGGGCCCGGGACGTTGCGGCGCTCGCGGTGACCATTGTGAGTCGAGGGGGATTCGGGGTCACCGCACGGTCTGCGGTGGCCACACAGTTCCGTGAGTCGACGGGGATTCGGGGTCGCCGCACGGTTTTGGGACTCGGGCTGTTCTCCGGGGGCGTCTCGGGCGACGGGGGCCTCCGAGGTCCCCCAAGCCGTGCCGTGACGGACCGTGCGGTGAGGTCTTGGGGGGTCTCGAGGTCACCGCACGGTCCGTCACCGCACCGTTTCGGGACTCCCAAAAACTGTCCCCTGGGTTGGAGGTCTCCGCGGACGACATGTATGCACCGTACCGCGTTGGCGCCTCTCGAGGCGTCGTCGATCCTCGACCCCGGAATGGTACAGTGCATAGTTTTCTGGCCCCCAAAGCCGAACAAACTATGCACCGTACCGCGTTGGAGCGGGGCCTGAACGGAGTCCAGGCATGGTACGGTGCATGGGCGCCATTCTCGTAGGGTCGGGACCTCCGTGGGGCCGCGCAGTGAAACACACATCGTCGGGGAGGAGGAGCCAGTCCGACACCCTGGTCATCTGCCCTTGCCGAAGTTCTTCTTCGCGCGTTCACGAGAAGAGGGGCAAGAACGTCGAGAACCCGACAGTCACGATTCTAACAGTGCACCCGCATAGTGAGGATGAGCGACTCTCCAAGGCCACCTTCGCATCCCGGTCCCTTCGGCCCATCCGTTGCCGCTTTCGTAGGCCGCGCCCCGCTCGCAGAGTGTCGACGTGGCCTTCTCAGGCCCGTGCATCCTTACCGCGCACCCTTATTATGCGCTTTTAAGTCGGGCCTGTCCCACTACAGAGGGAATCATCAAAAATAGTCAAAAAATAGTTTTGGGACGATTATTTGACAATTTTTTGCTATTTGGGGATATTTGTTTGAGTATTCTTATTTTTTCGTCTAGAATCGGCCTGCAGGGGGACAGGCCCTCCTGAATTATACGGGTTGATTGCATTCGCCGCCAGGACCTGCACGACGGGTGAGGCACGGGCGCCCTCGGGCCCCCCGATCCCCAGCCCTGCGCCCCGCCTCCCTGAGAGATCTGGCGCTGCAGCGCGAAGAGTCTCGACCAGAGCCCTGGGCTCCGTCCTCGTGTGGCACTTGTCGAGCCCGCCGATCGATCAGCGATGGGATCCTGGAGCCTGGAGCCGGGCGGAGGCGCCCGGCGTGTCAGAGTGGCGACGGCCGGATCTCGGGGTCCTCGCCCGGGTTGGCCCGCGAGGGGGCCCTTGGAGCCAGGGCCCGCCGGCGAAGGATCCGCCCGCGGCATCCCCTCTTCCATGGCGTCGCTGGCAGTTGGATGGGGTTTTGGAAGGTGGAGCGTGGTAATGTTGAGTCGGGTGTGTCCCTCTACTGGAGGAACATTGAAGAATGTTAAAAATCTGGTCAGGCGACGTTCTTTTTGCGTGTGTGTTTTTTGATTGCATTTGATTTTGTTTGGACTATCTTAGAGTTTCTTGCAGAATCCGCTTGTGGGAGGACATGCCCGACTTAATGGTAGTGGTTCGATACATTGCCGCTTCAGTCCGAGCGGAGAGCTGAATCCACGTGCAAAGCCCACTCCCCTCTGACGAGGGGAGCCCGCTTCTTTCAGGAGAGGAAAATTACGCTACCGAGGAACCCCACATACTTAATTTAAATATTATCTGCTTGCTTAAGTTTATAATATATGCGCAATTCTGCGTTTTCAGCCCTCGTCGCGAATGTTCCTCTCTGTGTCATCCAACGCCATATTGCTTGAACCTCCTCCCTCTTCCTAACCTTCTATCCTCCATCGAGGACAGATTCGAGCCAGCCAGCGGCCGCGGTGAGGGACCACCCCCTGCGCACCTTCTATGGTGTCGAGAAAGTGCCACGCCTGCTATGCCCTCGACGACCGTCATGCATGGCGGCCGCGGTGAGGGACCACCCCCTGCGCAGCCTCCATGGTGTCGAGAAAATGCCGCGCCTGCTATGCCCTCGACGACCGTCGTGCATAGCGGCCGCGGTGAGGGACCACCCCCTGCGCACCTTCTATGGTGTCGAGAAAGTGCCACGCCTGCTTTGCCCTGGACGACCGTCATGCATAGCGGCCGCGGTGAGGGACCACCCTCTGCGCACCCCCTGTGGTGTCGAGAAAGTGCCACTCCTGCCACGATCTGCGAGCGCGTCACGGATAGAGGCCGCGCTGAGGGACCACCCTCTGCGCACCCCCTGTGGTGTCGAGAAAGTGCCACTCCTGCCACGATCTGCGAGCGTGTCACGGATAGAGGCCGCGCTGAGGGACCACCCTCTGCGCACCCCCTGTGGCGTCGAGAAAGTGCCACTCCTGCCACGATCTGCGAGCGTGTCACGGATAGAGGCCGCGCTGAGGGACCACCCTCTGCGCACCCCCTGTGGTGTCGAGAAAGTGCCACTCCTGCCACGATCTGCGAGCGTGTCACGGATAGAGGCCGCGCTGAGGGACCACCCTCTGCGCACCCCCTGTGGTGTCGAGAAAGTGCCACTCCTGCCACGATCTGCGAGCGTGTCACGGATAGAGGCCGCGCTGAGGGACCACCCTCTGCGCACCCCCTGTGGTGTCGAGAAAGTGCCACTCCTGCCACGATCTGCGAGCGTGTCACGGATAGAGGCCGCGCTGAGGGACCACCCTCTGCGCACCCCCTGTGGTGTCGAGAAAGTGCCACTCCTGCCACGATCTGCGAGCGTGTCACGGATAGAGGCCGCGCTGAGGGACCACCCTCTGCGCACCCCCTGTGGTGTCGAGAAAGTGCCACTCCTGCCACGATCTGCGAGCGTGTCACGGATAGAGGCCGCGCTGAGGGACCACCCTCTGCGCACCCCTTGTGGTGTCGAGAAAGTGCCACTCCTGCCACGATCTGCGAGCGTGTCACGGATAGAGGCCGCGCTGAGGGACCACCCTCTGCGCACCCCTTGTGGTGTCGAGAAAGTGCCACTC
The DNA here is from genome assembly GCA_963575745.1 of Prorocentrum cordatum. Lineage (NCBI taxonomy): Eukaryota > Dinophyceae > Prorocentrales > Prorocentraceae > Prorocentrum > Prorocentrum cordatum. Next base: position 154,696 of record CAUYUJ010002780.1, on the reverse strand, counting down.
CTGCCACGATCTGCGAGCGTGTCACGGATAGAGGCCGCGCTGAGGGACCACCCTCTGCGCACCCCCTGTGGTGTCGAGAAGTGCCACTCCTGCCACGATCTGCGAGCGTGTCACGGATAGAGGCGCGCTGAGGGACCACCCTCTGCGCACCCCCGTGGTGTCGAGAAAGTGCCTGCCACGATCTGCGAGCGTGTCACGGATAGAGGCCGCGCTGAGGGACCACTTTCTGCGCACCCCTGTGGCGTCGAGAAAGTGCGCCACGACGGATAGAGGCCGCGCTGAGGGACCACCTTCTGCGCACCCCTTGTGGTGTCGAGAAAGTGCCATTCCTGCCACGATCTGCGAGCGTGTCACGGATAGAGGCCGCGCTGAGGGACCACCCTCTGCGCACCCCCTGTGGTGTCGAGAAAGTGCCACTCCTGCCACGATCTGCGAGCGTGTCACGGATAGAGGCCGCGCTGAGGGACCACCTTCTGCGCACCCCCTGTGGTGTCGAGAAAGTACCACTCTTGCCACGATCTGCGAGCGTGTCACGGATAGAGGCCGCGCTGAGGGACCACCCTCTGCGCACCCCCTTGTGATGTCGAGAAAGTGCCACTCCTGCCACTATCTGCGAGCGTGTCACGGATAGAGGCCGCGCTGAGGGACCACCCTCTGCGCACCCCGTGGTGTCGAGAAAGTGCCACTCCTGCCACGATCTGCGAGCGTGTCACGGATAGAGGCCGCGCTGAGGGACCACCCTCTGCGCACCCCTTGTGGTGTCGAGAAAGTGCCACTCCTGCCACGATCTGCGAGCGTGTCACGGATAGAGGCCGCGCTGAGGGACCACCCTCTGCGCACCCCCTGTGGTCGAGAAAGTGCCACTCCTGCCACGATCTGCGAGCGTGTCACGGATAGAGGCCGCGCTGAGGGACCACCCTCTGCGCACCCCTTGTGGTGTCGAGAAAGTGCCACTCCTGCCACGATCTGCGAGCGTGTCACGGATAGAGGCCGCGCTGAGGGACCACCCTCTGCGCACCCCCTGTGGTGTCGAGAAAGTGCCACTCCTGCCACGATCCGCGAGCGCGTCACGGATAGAGGCCGCGCTGAGGGACCACCCTCTGCGCACCCCCTATGGTGTCGAGAAAGTGCCACTCCTGCCACGCATTGCGTGTGTGTGTGTGTGTGTGTGTGTGTATGTGTATGTGAGTGTGTGTGTGTGTGTGGGTGCTATGCTGTGCTGTGCTGTGCTGTGCTGTGCTGCGGTGTGCTGTGCTGTGCTGTGCTGTGCTGTGTGCTGTGCTGTGGGTGATGAGGTATGTTTGTGTGTATGTGTGTATGTGTGTATGTGTGTATGTGTATGTGTGCGCTGTGCCGTGCTGTGTTGTGGTGTGCTGTGGGGGAGGGGAGGTGTGTGTGTGTGTGTGTGAGGAGACGCGGGTGCGACGCGGCAGTGAAGAAAACCAGAACCCCACCAAGCATGTGGGGAAAAACATACAGACACAATGAATCCTCGATTCCTCAGAAAATATGGGAAAATATGGGAAGTGGGGGGGGGGGAAGACAGAAACCCAGAAAATATGGGAAAATATGGGGGATATTGTTATTTGTTTGTGTGTCCTGGGGCCCCTTCATTCTCACGAGATTGGCAACGTCGTGACCGTTTGGAGGCAGGAGCTTCCCCTCTATCTCAGAGCCAGGCAGGGCTCGTTTCGATTCCTCCGATTCGATTCGATTCGATTTCGATGGTTTCCGATTCCGATTCGATTTGATCTGGGATTCCGATTTGAGTTCTGAATTCTTATTGGAGGCATCGCTGGCCTCCTGAGCCTGGCATCGCTTGGACGTGTGTATTTTTCCTTCGGGGAGGACCATCGAGGAGCATCCTTGATCATTTGGCGAAAAAACCACGCACAAAACCAAAAAAAAAAAACACAGGGAATGGACGTCCAAGCGATGGCCAGTGAGAGGTTTCCTGCGTGTCCGGGGAAGGCTTCGAAAACTTCTCCGCAGGCCGGGAGATTGCCGAGCCTTCTGAGAAGGCCTTCTCCTTCTCACTTCCCCCCATCCTCCTCTTCCTCCTCCTCCTCCTCCTCCTCCTCCTCCTCCTCCTCCTCCTCCTCCTCCTTCCTCCTCCTCCCTCCTCCTCCTCCTCCCCCTCCTCCTCCTCCTCCTCCTCCTCCTCCTCCTCCTCCTCCTCCTCCTCCTCCTCCTGCTCCTCCCGGGCGCGCCGCCGCACATGACAGCCGGCGCACTGCCGAGCCGGCGCGGCCCCTCAGTGTGCGAGGGGCGCACCGCCGCCCTCGGGGCCTTCGGAGTCGGGGGCCTGGCGGCCAGGGGGCCTGAAGACTCTTGGCGGCATCGCAGCGGGTACCCACTGACGGGTGCTTTTCTGGAGTATCGGTTCTGGCGTTCTGAGGGGCTGCCCGCTCGCTCGCTTCGCTTGCCTTTCTTTTCCTGCTGCCTAGTCGCGGTCCGACTAGTGTTCGGACGGCTTTTGACCCGCCTCGCGAGCCTGTTGACCAAAAGTGTTCCCACCAGCTGCCGGCTGCGTCACGGTGGTCTTCGGGTTCGTCGGCTTCTTGCTCATCGCCATTTTGGCGCTGCACGTCAACCTGGAGCCTTTCCTGGTCCTCCGCGTTTTCTGAGCCGCAGCGTAGTTCGCTCCTGTGCGTTTGGTGCGTAATTTAGGCCGTTGCATTGTTGCTTCGTTATGACGGCGCACGGCTGTACCGTTCGCGCTCGCGACCAAAAAAGTATCCCCACCAGCAAGTTAACGTGGGAACCAGGTCACCCCGCGCCCGGCTCTTTTGTCTGGAGGCCCAGCTCCGGCCTGGGATGTGACGACCGATGCGGCCTGTCCGAGTGGGACCGCTGGGTGGAGTGCTGGTCCGCTGGTTGGGGCCTCTTGGGGCCATCTTGATGCGCTCGGGGCCTCTTGGGGCGCTGGGTGGTCCGCTGTGTGGGGCCTCTTGGGGCGCTCTTGGAGCCCTCTTGGGAGCCTCTTACGAGCCCTGGGGGGGGGCCTCTGGGGGCCATCTTGGAGGCGGTCAGTAGAAAAAGGGGTTCCTAAATATAGCTTTCCCCCATCGGGGGGTCACGATCCGTGAGGGGTGTCAAAAAGTGACCCTGCCAGGGGCCGAAAAAAAAACCTCTGACACATCGGGCCCCCTCCCCAAAAAACCCGGAGGGGGAGGGGGAGGGCTCCCCTCCCCGAAGGGAAGAGGGGCCGTGGAAGAGGAAAGAGACCCTCGTTTGACCACGTGTCGCCCAGAGGGCTGGTGGGATTTGTCGACCGCTGCAATGTTAAGGCATTTTCCTGGCATGGCAGCGCTGCCTACGTTGGGAAGGGTCGCTCTCGCGGGGTGGCTCTGGCCAGAGTGCCCGTGAGCGGAGTCCCCGTTCGAGGGCCGCTGAGACTTCCAGAGGCCTCGGGGGTCTGGCCCTCCGATCGCGGGCGGCTGGGAGGCTGTCAGCAATGGAGTGTCGGGGGCCTCGGGCCGGGGGTCAATGCAAACGGGGGTCAGCAAGGGCACCGGATCCTGCAGGATCCTGCGAAGACCCCCCCTGGCTGACCCGGGTCAGCGAGCCGCTCGTGGCCGCGAGGCGGCCGCGCATATTGGCTAACCCGGGTTTGCGAAGACCTGCGTTGCAGTTTTTTTCTGCATTGCAGTTTTTGGTGTCCTGCTGACCCGGGTTTGGATTGACCCGGGTCAGAAGATCCCCGAGAGTGGGCCGGCCTGTGCCAGTCCTGAAATCAAAGTTGAACATCTTCATTGAGTTCGTCGCTGCTCCGTGCGAGACCTCAGTTTGGATGGTGCTTGCGATGCTGTTTTTGGCCCGCATCGGTGTCGAGGCTCGCCCTCGCCATCGATTTCCGCTCTTGCCTTAATTGATTTCAGCTTCGCTTGGGCATGCCTCCATATGGCATCGGCGTTCAATGATTTTGTCCGTCGGGTAAAAATGAAGCCGCTCAGAAAATTAGGGAAACCCTGGGTTGCACCCCAGGGGGGCGATTCGGACGCACCCCCTATCGAGGATGGGTGCCCCCCATCGTCTTTCCGAGGGTTGGGCCCCAGATTTCATGTCCAGTCGAACCCCCACGAAGCCCGGGGTAGGGATCGACGTATCCCTTGTTATCTGATGATTCTTCTTTTGAGCGACGCAGAAAAACGGGGCCTTCTGCGCCGACATTCACGCGTAAGCGTTCCGCCTAAGGTCGCGGGTAGGCGCCCTCTTTTCCAAGGTGGCGTGCCGCGCTGGTGGCCGGCATAAGTCGCGGCGTAAGGTCGCGATGTCATCTCGCGCAGGAGCCGTTTCGTTTCGTCGCTTATTTGTACACGCTCCACCCGCCCGGGGACCCGGTGTAACAGGACCCTGGGATGCGGCGGATGAATATTGAGCCTCTCGGGCCTGCAGGGTGACGCCCAGACGCACCCTCATGCGCTGCGTCCTGGGGTCTTGGGAGCCGGCTCCCCAGGCGAAAGGATTTGCACAGATTCTGGCCTCGGAAAGAGAGAGAGAGAGAGAGAGAGAGAGCAAGGCCCCCCCCCCGCCCAGACCGATGACTCCGTGGCTCTGCTCAGTGCGTGGCCCTTGGAGCCGGTCGTTCTCCCTCTTTCTCTGCGCCCAGGAGCGGCCCCCTGGGGTGCTACGGATCGATGGGGCGAGCGCCAGCCCTGAACGGCAGCAAAAGCAAAGCACGACGTCGGAGGTCCCGGCCCCAGTGTCCGTTTCCACACGGCCGATCCGATTCGATCTTGGTGTCCCGTCGATCCCGTGCGGCCCGATGCTCGCACGGCGCTGCTACCCGGAGCGCGACCGGCCCGGTTCTATTCTGGCGCCGCACCGTTGCGGCCCGAGGTCAGACTCGCGTTCTGATGCGGTCTGGCTGCCCTCTTCGATGCTGATTGCCCTTGGCTTTTGGGGAGGCAAGCCAGGGGGCTCCCCCTCTGCATGCAGGCTTCTCCCTGGCCCCTGGCGCACCGTTCCTTGATTTTCTTCCCGTGGAGTGTTTTTTTTTTTTGTTTCTCTCTCTCTCTCTCTCTCTCTCCCTCCCTCGCTCTCTCTCTCTCTCCCTCTCTCTCTCTCTCTCTCCCTCTCTCTCTTTCTGTATATGTATATACCGATAGGACCATTCTACGGGTGATAAGGAGGTTGGGGGGGAAGGGAGAGGCGGTCGATTTGCGACGGCTTTGGGTTCCTTGGTGGTTTCTTCAAGTGTCCTCGTCGCGCACATCTGCCTATCTATATATCGACCCATCTATCGAACATGTATATATATGTGTCTGTGTGTAGATTTATCAATATAGTTGCAGATTTTTGTATAAATATATACACCTATATGCATGCCTTCCCTAGCCATCTACGTACTTATATATATATATATATACATGCATAGGTGTCTGGGTATATATGTGCATACATATGTCTGTCGATCCATCAATATATCTGTCTATATATCTACCTCTGTATATACCGATATATATATATACATATATACATAAATATACATATAAATATATGTAGATACGTGTATACATATATGCATGTATGTATATCAATATCACGATATGTCGATACATGTGGTGGTGATGATGGTGAGTGGTCGTGGTGGTGATGGCAGTGATGGTGGTGGCCATGTGGCATGATGATTTTCGGTACTTGCTGGTGCATCATGGCGCGATGCCAGCGTCTCTTGGTGGCGTGCCCACTTCTATGCCGACGGCCCGTGCCCACTTCGGTGGCGCATGCTCTAACGGCTGCGCACTCGGACAAAAAAAAAACCTATTGCAATTCCACGCGTGCTTGGAGCACTAGGAGAGCTTGCTGCCACTCAGTCGCGCGGCGGCAAGTACACATAGTGGACATCTTTGTTGCCAACATATATGGTGTCGCCCGCGCCGCCCAGAAGCGAAGCAACGCCATATGTGGGCGGCGCCCATGGCGAGTTTGCCGAAGCTGGCGTATGCGGAATGCAGCACATGCGGATTCGCAGTTCAAGTGCGACGGCCATGACGACAAACTCGTCAGCGCATTCCGAAGAAGACAGCCGATGCACCCACTTCCTTTACATGTTGTCGGTACGCGCGGGGCCGCGCACATCCAGGGAAGTAAACGCCGGGTAAAGTTTGGCCATGAGATCTGGCCGCGTCATGGCTGCAGCTGTGCCGTCGCAGAAGTACGTCCGCAGCGCCTCGACGCACACTCCCACGTCGGTGTGCCGCGGGCTCGGGGCCGCGCACGCTGGCACACCCCTGGCGCGCACCCTCGCCAAGGACAAACAACGGGGTGGTCACCTGGCAGAGCCTGGGCCAAAACCCTTTCGCTGCATTCCGCCAAGCCAGCCGCCAAGCAGAGCCAGAAGCACGCGTCAGAGGCTCTACCTGCGTACTGACTGAAATCCCACGCCGTCACGCTGAACTGGCAGTGGTCCTGAGCGCGCTGCTTGTATTTTTCGAGCGCGGACAAGTTTGCCAACTTGTGGGTGTCGACGGATTTTACTGACTGGCGCAGATGTCGTCGAAAGCGGGCCTCGTTGTTCTGCTTGGCGCGCTCATCGCCAGTGCCGTTCAATAGGAGCAGGAGCGCCCTGCCAAACGTGAACGACGAGCTCTCCAGCGCGCGGGCGATGTCATCAGCTTGGAAGCCCATTTCCTGCTTGGTCTGCGCTGCCGAGTCCTCGCTCCGAGTGTCTTCCCGCTGCGTCGGGACTGCCTCGCCGGGCTGACTTGGGACCTGCGCCGAAGAGCACTTGGAGCCGCGAGCCTCCGAGGGCGCCGATGACTGGCAGAGCCTGGTCACCGACCCGTCGCCTGCCTCACTCGGGCCGTCCTTGGGCTCGCGTTCTTTGGTCTCGCCTTTCTCCTCAGCGCGGAGCGAGGCTACAAAGGCCCACAGACAAACGCCCTTGCGACCGGACTTCTCCGATCAGCGCTTCGCAACGCTATCAGAGAGTGGCGCCGCGCCGCCGATGGCGAGCATTGCCCGCAAGTCGGAGATCTCGCTGTCGGACGGCCCCCTCTGCTCCAGTGCGCGGGTCGCCTGGTTGAAGTGGTCTTCGCGCGTTCGCACGAGCGCCTCATGCGTCGTGCCCCGCCGCGCCAGATATCCCAGAAACAATGTGTCCGCTTTGGTTTAAAAAGCAGACCTGGCGAGGCTTCTGAGCTTCTGGACCTGCTCCCGCCTGTTCCGCCCCTTCCTGGACGCGACAGTTGCGAGGATTCTGAGCCTCTGGACATCCTCCCGCGTGTTCTGCGTTCCCCAGAACGCGACAGCTGCGAGGATTCTGAGCCTTTGGATCTCCTCCCGCGTGCGTCGCCGCCGTGGGACGAAAGGCGCCCACGTGTGTCACGCTTGCGCCGCTCGAGGGCGAAAAGGGACCCATGTCATTCCACGCGCGCTGTGCTCTGGGGCTAAAAGGACCCACGTGTTTTCGCGCTTGTCCTTCGTACCTTTTCCTGTGCAACCTCTTCGGCACCGCCTGCACCCTGGGCTCCACCCGCTCGGGCCGCCTGAGGCCCCGCCCTCCTGCGCCCTGTCTCCCTCATTAGAGCTGTGCGTAGCCCGCCTAGCTTTTAGCGGAAGAGATTCGCTCTCGCCCGGGGCGAGAGCGAACCTCTCGCCCGGGGCGAGAGTTTTGGTCGGCGGGGCGAGTCGCCCCGCTGACCCCAAAGTGTCTTCGCGCCTGGGCGCAAAGGGGGCGAAAGAGGACCCACGTGCTGTCACGCTTGCTCCGCTTGGGCGCGCCAGGGGGCACCCGTCGCCCCGGCGCCCCTCGCGCGCGCGGTGCAGGGCTCCCGCCCTGCTCCCTCTCTCTCTCTCTCTCTTTTTTGTTCTCTCTCTCTCTCTCTCTCTCTCTCCGGAGGGGGAGGGGCTCCTCGGCCCGCCCCCTCGGTGAATTCTCGTTCTCGGCCGCGTCTATCGATTCGGCCGCTGCTGCGCCGCTGGTGCTCCGGCACTCCCTCCCTCCTTCCCTCTGATGTTCCGTGTTGTCATTATTGCCGGCCGCATCTATCGATTCGGCTGCTGTTGCGCCGCTGGTGCTCTGGTGCTCCCTCCCTCCCTCCCTCTGAGGTTCCGTGCTGCCACTATTGCCCCACGTCGTCCGGGCGGGGCTTCAGCACGAGGATGCACTGAGGATGTCTCGGGCGAAGCGCGGGCCTCCACTTCCCCATTCGCCCGGGCGGAGATCACCAGCCTGCGCACGCGCTGAGGCTGTCCAGGGCGGAGCGCTCGCTCTGCGGGACATGCCCAGGATGGTGACGTTGCGGAGCCCCTGGGGGATTTGGTGGGAAACCTCGGCTGCGAGCGAGTGGTGGGAAGTGAGAAGGGGTGGGCCTTCTCAGAAGGCTCGGAAGTCCCCTGGCCTTCTGTGAGAAATTTTCGAAGCCGTCCCCGAAGACACCCTCAGCGCGGAGCATGCGTGTGCGCTGGGGACGTCTCGAGCAAGGCCCCCGCCTGCAGCGACCGATTCCTTCTGCAGGATGTGCCAGGGATGCCTCTCGCGAGACGCTGGTTTATCTGCGGTTTGAGGTGTCGAGCGGGGGCCTTGTCGTCGCCTCGGTGCGTTTCGTTTCGGTCGGGATTTGCCCCTTGATCGGATCGTCTCGCTCCGGAATGGAGTCGGACCTTGAGTTCGACCTGGTTGAGCGCCCCGCATGTTTCGACAGCAGCCATCTTTGGACGAACCAGGCGCGCAGGCAGCTTGAGCTTGAGATCCTGATCAGTTCGGGCAGGATTAGGGTGCCAAGAACGGCTTGATCCACGACGCAACAGAGGGCAGCACAGGTAAGTCAACACAGCAGGACGCAGCACAGTGCAGCAAAGTACGTGTCATTCGCAATGTAAGCCAAATCGCGCTTGTGGTTATTCGCGAGGGGCCCTGGCACCTCGGAGTGTGGCACCCTCGTGAGGAGACGCCGTGCAGTTTCAGGGTGGTGAGCCAAAGTGTGTTCGGCTCTTCCAGTCTTGGTTGGTCTTGTCTCTCTTCGACTCGGGTCGGCTCGGCCTTCGTCTCGATTTGAATCGTTTCGGTTCGTGTTGATGAAGTTCATCGCGTCTTGGTTCTCCGCGCTCCGGTCCGACCATTCTCGCTGATATTCGCGTCGGTTCGGAGTCGTCCCCTTCTTGGTTCGTCCCGTTACGGAACTGAATCAGATCTTGAGTTCGAGCTGGCCGAGCGCCCCGCGCGGTTCAATTGCAACTTGTTCGAAATATGCGTTCAGGCAGTTCGAGCGTAAGATCCGAATCAGTTCGGCCAGGATCCTGACGCCAAGGACGGCCTGAGCCACAATGCAATAGCGCGCGGCACAGTTCAACGTGGCGTGACACATTAAACTCAGCACAGCACGGCACAGCACGGCGCAGTACAGCACAGCCCGTGGCACGGTACATCACGAATCGTTACCTCGAGCATTGTAATTGCCCGTCGCCCAATTTTGACGTCTTGGAAGGTTCGTGGGTCGATCATGTTCCCGGCAAGGGCATGTCCGTTGCCGAAGACCGACCCAACCTGGCATAATTCCGTTCAGTTCCGTTTCATCCCGCGCAGCACGGCCCAGTCATGGGCCTCATCCGGGCTTGGGCTGCTGAATGGCCTTTCCATCGGGCTTGACATCCTTCATTCGTTCTCACGAAGTCGCAGGTCGGCTCTTGCAGAGTTCCCGGCTTGCCTGGCGACCTTATGCTTCGCACAGCGGTGGAGGCCAGGTCGGCTGAAGTTGTGTGGTCGCGCTCCATCTTAACCGAAATGTTAAACTCATACAGTCGGTCACACGAAGGCCCCCCAGGAGCGGCATCCTGGCGACTCGCGCTCCGATCCCATCCGATCCCCACGGTCGCGAGCGCGTCGGTCGGGCCCGCCGCCGCCGGGATAGGGGGCGGGCGGCCCGCGGGGCGCGGCCCGCGCGCACCCCACCTCTCTCAGCCGCTCGCTCCGGGGGGCAGGGGGCCTCTTCTGCAAGGCCCACCGCGGGGATCCCTTCGATTCTGGCTGGACTTCGGTGCGGCTCGGGCTCGGCCCAAGCTCGACTCAAGCTCGGCGGACCTTCGACGCAGGGTCGGCGCACGAGCGCAGGGAGTGGCTCCAGGGAGTTCCAGGGCGGCCTCGCCGCGGGCAGCGCCGGATGCGGCGCTCCGGGGAGTCGCGGCCGGCCGCGGCGCTGGCGGCCGCGGGCAGGTCCGCCGCGGGGCAGTGCCCAGATCTGTCTGACGGTGTGATTGTCGGCCACGCGTAGAGGGGGCATGGGCGAGGGGGGAAGGCTTAGAAGAACCCCCCCTTGCTTCTTAGAAGCCTTCCCCCCTCCCCCATACCCCCTTGTGCGCGCATTGCTAAGTTTTTTCCAAGGGCGTTGTCCCAGGGTTCTCTTTCAGCAGAAAAACTTGTACTCCAGTGCCAAGTTCGAAGAGGCTCGGCGGAATGATTTGCGATAGAAGCAAAGTGATAGTTCTTTCTGTTGGCAAGAAAAACGTTTCGCGCGTGCCCGCTCGAGGAAAGTGTGCCCCCCGATTGTGGATCCTCGATAAATGACTGAGTCCGCAGACCTCGTCGTCAATAGTAGACAAAAGGTGCGGAGCGTTTTGCGCAGAGTCGTCGATACATAGCGAAGTGTGGAGGTCTTATCTTTCATATAAAGAAGAAAAAAGAGTTCGCAAGTGTAGACTTTTTGCGTCCTCGATCGCGCGTCCTGCGCAAAGAGGCGAGTCGCTCGTTTTTGCAGAACCTGGGGGTCTTCGGCGCCCCAGGCTGCCCATGTGGTTTCCGGGGGACGCGGAAGCGCGTGAAAGCACGCGGGTCCCTCTCGCTCCAGAGCGGAGCAGGCGTGGCAACACGTGGGTCCCTGTCGCCCCAGAGCAGAAGAAGCGTGAAAGCACGCGGGTCCTTTTCTCCCCAACGCGGAAGAAGCATGAAACATGTGGGTGTCTTGTGGCCCCAGGAGCTCCACCGAAGGCCCCTGTGGAGCAGTCCACATGCGGTTCGCCTGTCATCAGGCACACCCCTCACACGCTTCGTGGCCCCTCGTGGAGCTCCACCGAAGGCCCCACAGTCCACATGCGGTTCCCCACCAATTTTGGCATGCCCCCCTTACGCTTCGTGGCCCCACAGGGAGCTCCACCGAAGGTCCCAGTGACACAGTCCACATGCGGTTCCCCACCAACTCTGACATACCCCTCAAACGTTTTGTGGCCCCGTAGGGAGCTCTACACACGGCCCCAGTGTCACAGTCCACCTGCGGTTCCCCATCCATTTCAGCACTCGTGGCCCCGCAGGGAGCTCCACCGAAGGTCCCAGCGGCAAAGTGCGTATGCGTCCACCCGCCCATTTCGGCGTAGTCTTCACACTCTTCGTGGTCCTATATGGGACCCCCATCAAAGGCCCAAGTGGCAAAGTCCGCATGCGTCCCCCCACCCACTCCGGCGCGCCCCTCTCGCGACAGGGAGCTCACCCGACTGCAGTACCCACAACGCGGTACTCACAATTATAGCCGCAATAGGAGATTGGGGGAGAAAAACCGCATGCGAACAGGAGGAGAGCGTCAAGGATTGGGCTCACGCCTGGCTGTTCGCCAGCGTTGCAGTGCGGAGCGCCGCGGCTTTCATACGGACGGACACCGGGGCGGGCCGACAGAGAAACGCGGGCCAGGCAAGGGGCAGAAGCGGGCAAGAGGGCGAGGAGCCGAGAGCGAGGGGGCAGAAACGGGCAAGAGGGGCGAGGGCAACTGCAGATGGTTCGGGTCCTTCGCCATGACGCTTTTTCAATCCTGGCGGTCGTTTCCTCGGCTTCGGCCTCCTCTGAGATCCGGGCGCTGCACCTTTTCTTCACAGCATTTCGGGAGAGAGGGTTCTCATAGCGGTGAGAAAAGAGAGCCACGGAAGAATCCCACAGGTGGGACGGGGAGCCCCAGGCCGCCCAGTCTGGCAGCCGTTTCGCTCGAGACTTCCTCACAATTGATTGTAGAACCGTTCTCTCGCCTCAACCTGGCATCGCTCGGACGTGTGCATTTTTCCTTCGGCGAGGACCATCGAGGAGCATCCTTGATCATTTGGCGAAAAAGCCACGCACGAAACCGAAAAAAACACAGGGAATGGACGTCCGAGCGATGGCGAGTCAATGCCAGCCACATGGTTGGTCCAGACGGCCACGATCCTTTGTGTTTAAAACACACTGGTCTCCACATGGCCGTGCTCTCACCCTTGTCCTGACTGCACCTTAGACCCCTGGCCGACCTGCTGTTCCTCGATCCGCCTCTTCACCTTTGCAGCTATCAGGGTGCTTTGATGGGGTAATCTTTCACGCCGGACGTTTTCGCCTGGTCTTCGGGGCCCGGGACCATCAAAGATCGATCCGGCTGAGAAAGGCCGCAGACAAGTCGAGCTTGAGGTTCCAGTCACGATTTTTCCCGATGTTGCACTTCGCTCGCAACTTCGGATCTCACGGGAGGTCTCATCGCTGGTTCCTGGAGGTTTTCTCGTCTTGGTGTGCCTTCCAGCAGCTGCGCCTCGCTGGGAGCGCTCTGGGGGTGCCGGGATCGTCCCGAGCGGCCGTTGGAGGCCCGAGTCCTGGCCTGGAAGCCAAATTCTCTGGTTGCATGGCTTCTGTCCAGAAATCAGGAGGGAAAGAACCACACAGACACAATTAATCCTCCATTCCTCAGAAAATATTAGAAAATATTGGAATTGGGGGGGAAGACAGAAACCCAGAAAATATATGAAAATATGGGGCATCATTCTATTGTGTGTATTTGTTTGTGTGTCCTGGGGCCCCTTCAAGAGAGGGCATGTGTCCAGGAATCTATTACAGTCGGCCCTGATTAGCAGGTCGACCCTGCCAAATCAAGGGTACCCTTGGGTACCCTCGTGTCCTGTGCCTCGCGACCCATGCCTCCTGCATCCCCCATGGCAGTGTGGCCCTCGGAAGGGTCTTGTGTCCTCTCGCGTGTCCTGTCCAATCAAGACCGACTGTAGATGTAATTTGTAGCCGGTGCCATGCTTGAAGAGGGTCGGCTGATGAAAGCGAGTCAACTAGCAAAGTCCCATTCTGGGCGGAACAAATGCGTTTCGCGCGTGCCCACTCAAGGAAATTGCGCTCCCCATCTCGGATCCTCGTTGCTCCGCACACATTCATTTTTCTCTTGTAAAAAAAGGTTGCGGAGCGTTTTGCGCACAATCCATACTAAGCCACGAGGTCCAGAGACCCGCAAGCTGTATAGAACATGGAGAAATACCGCTCGAGGTGGCGCGTCCTTACCGCTCGAGGTGGCGCGTCCTGCGCGCAGAATGTTCGAGGATGTCTCGAGCCCCGCACTTATTTTGGAGAACTCGAAGGGCCTGGGTGCTCCGGGATGCCCAAATGGTTCTGGGAGTGCGGGTTCACCGCTTTCTTTTTGTACGAGGGATCGTGGCCCTGGGAGGGCGGACGCCGCGTGATTTACGAGGGATCGTAGCCCTGGGAGCGCGGATGCAACTTTGCCAGGGATCCTAGTGGGACGCCTGGTGGGGCGGCAGCGGTGCAAATTTGCCACGAATCCTGGCCCTGGGAGCGCGGATGCCGAGCAATGCGCGAGGGGAATCGTGGCCCTTTGGGAGCGCGGGCAGACCGCGCATTCTGCGGCGGCTCGTGGCCCCGCGGGGGAGCGGGCGCGGAGCTGTGCACAGAGGGTCGTGGCCTTTTTGGGAGCGCGGGCGCGGCGCAGCTGGCAGGGGATCCTGGCCCTGGGCGCGCGAGCGCATCGCCACTTACGAAGGATATCGTGGCCCTGGGGGGGCGGAAAGTTGGGCGCCGGAGTCGGAGAGAAGGGCGCCGGAGTCGGAAACTTGGGAGCCGGCGTCGGAGAGATGGGCGCCGGAGTCGGAGATGGACGCTGGAGTCGGGAAAAACTGGTAGCCGGAGTCGGAGAGATGGACTCCAGCGTCCATCTCTCCGACTCCGGCTCCGACTCGTCTTCTGAGGGGCCCCGGCCCCCCCGCGCTGCCCTCATAGGGATGGTCCCGCTGGACCGACATCGCGCGCTCGCTCGCTCGCTCGCTCGTGGCCCTGGGGGGGGCGGGCGCGACGCACTGTACAAGGGAAAGCTGGCCCTGGGAGCGGGGATGCCGCATAATTCAAGAGGGATCCTGGCCCCGGAAGCGCTGACGCATTGTAATTTACGAGAGATCCTGGCCCTGGAAGAGCGGACGCATCGTAATTTACGATGGATGCGCGGATACACGGCAATTCACATGTTATCCTCGCCCTGGGAGCGCGGATGCAGCGTGATTAATGAGTTAGGGATTATTGTCTTGTGAGCGCGGACGCAGCGCAATCTAGTAGGATTCGCGCCTTCGGCCTCAGCGCCGAATTTTCGGGAATCGGCGGGGGGGGGCCGAAAATTGCCACCCGAATACACTTCTCAGTTCCGACGAAGATTGGCTTTCTACTCAGGACAGGGGGGCCTCTTCTGGGCAACCTCCGCGGAGTGCTCCGTGGCCCCACGAGCGCGGACGCAGAGCAGTGCACGAGGGATCTTAGCCTTGGGAGCGCAGACTCAGCGACGTTCCTCTGCACGTCTCCTGGCACCTCCGCCGGCACATGGCGTGGCGCGTCCCCCTGACGTGTTCCGTGGCGCGTCCCCCTGGCACGTAGCGCGGCGAGTCCCTTGGCACGTCCCCTGGCACGTCCGCTGGCACGTCCCGTGGCGCATCCCCCCAGCACATCCCGCGGCGCGCTGGTACGTCCCCTGGCACGTCCCCTGGCACGTCCGCTGGCACGTTCCGTGGCGCGTCCCCTGGCACAGAACCAGCACCATTGATGTCTTCTGCCCTTGCCCACCGCCATTGATGTGTTCACCACTGAGATGCTTGGACACGTGCCCATGCTTCGCAGTTCGAGATCCCTTCCCGGGTTCGTGGGCCGATCATGTCCAATCCTGGCGGCTTCGGCTTCGGCCTCCAGGGGCCCGCCATCGGGCCCCTGTCTGTAGGCCACCAGAAACGGGCCCGGGGGCGGGAAGGCTGCCCTATGGGATCGGGGGCGGGCGCATTGAAAGCGTCGCATCGTCGGACGTCTGGGTATCCACATCCACCGCCTCGGAGGCCGTGCCCCGGGATCTCGAGAGGCCTCTCGAAGGGGGCGGTGTGCGGACGCCTGCCCGCCACCCGTGGGCGGGGCAGCGCAGTCAAGACGCAAACCGACGGGGCATTTCGGCTCCAGCGCTCCTCGTGCACCCAGGGGCTTTTGGTGCCAACGGGGGGCCTCGTTGGTTGCAGTCGACCCGCATAGTACGGATGGGCAGCCTTCCCAAGGGTGCCCTTGCGTCCTTGCCTCCTCGGTCCATCCTGGGCCACTTTCGTTGGCCGCGCCGCGCTCGAAGAGCTTCGAAACGGGCGTCCAAGGCCCTTGCATCCTGGTCGCGCATCCTTATGAGAAGGGCCGAGTGTAGTTGCCTCGCGCTCCTCGTGGCAGCGGCTTGGCCGTGTCCGTGTCCACCATGCCCCCAGAGACTCAGGGCACGGCTCCCCGCGGCCGAGGAGGGGGATGTGTCCTGGCGGTGCAGGACAAGCCCCCGGCGCCGCGCGGGTGCCTCCGTGGCCTTGCCATGGACGTGGTGGGGCGCTCCAGAATCCTCGTGGTGGCCTGACACCGAGACTCCGAGGGTAGAAAAAGAAAGAACTCCACAAACATAAACTGCTGGCGCTCCGCGCGGGTTTCTTGGATCCGCGCGGGGCCCTCCCGGCGGCGCCTCCGGCGCCGCCCCTGGCGCGCTCCGCACGCCAGGGAGGGGGTCCGGCGCAGATCCAAGAAATCCGCGCGGAGCGCCAAAAGCTTATGTTTGAGGCGTTTTTTCTTCTTCTTATCATGGTGGCCCGACACCGAGACTCCGAGGAGGAGGAGCGAGGTAGAGGGAGCAGGAGGCAACGTGCCTCGCTGGGCTCTTCCGTCCGTGACCCGCGCAATTGGGATGGCCCTCCTGATGGGCAGCGGTCTCCTCGATCCGCCTTTCCTCGCTGTTCTCGGTGAGAAGAAATAACATTAAGTCGGGCCTGTCGCCCTACGGGGGAATGTTCGACGAAAAATTTGTTTAAAACAAAAACCCAGAGATATTCCCAAACAGTCCACAAATAATATGGGAATTATTTTTGGTGTATTTTTTTACCATCTTAGGGTATTTTTGGGGCATTTTTCCCGGAAAGGGCGTGGGCCCAGGGTTCTCTTTTAGAAGTTTGCCCCGGGAATCGACGGGAAAAGGGCCGGCGGAATTATTCTGCGATAAATTACGTGCGGGAAGAAGGTCGGCGGAATTATTTTTGAGGATGTCCCTAGCGAAACGCTTGTTTTTCATAATTTGTTGAGGATGTCTCGAGCGAAACGCTGGTTTTGCAGAGTTGGGGATGTCTCGAGCGAAACGCTTGTTTTCAGAATTTGTTGAGGATGTCTCGAGCGAAACGCTGGTTTTGCAGAGCCGACCGCGACGCGGAAAAGCGCCCCGCGCGCAGGAATTCCGATGATGTTTCGCGCGTGCTGCGTCCCGCGCGCAGGAATTTCGAGGATGTCTCGATTAATTCGTTTGTTTTTCTATGTTTCCTTTGAATTTTGGCAGGATGTCTCGAGCGAAATGTTTGTTTTTCCATAATTGGTTGAGGATGTTTCGAGCGAAACGCTGATTTTGCAAAATTGTCATAATTTGTTGAAGATCTCGAGCGAAACACTGGTTTTGCAAAATTGGGGGATGTCTCGAGCGGGGGCCTCGTGGGGGGCCAGAATTCAAAGGATGTCTCAGGCAAAATGCTTGTTTTTACGTCCCGCTCGCAGGAATTCCGAGGATGTCTCGCGCGTGCCGCGTCCCGCGCGCAGGAATTTCGAGGATGTCTCGACTAATTCGTTTGTTTTGCCATGTTTTCCTTGGATTTTGACAGGATGTCTCGAGCGAAACGCTTGTCCCCAGCACGTTCCGTAGCGCGTCCCCTTGGCACGTCCCGCGGTGCGTCCCCATGGCACGTCCCTTGGCACGTCGCTGGGCGCGTCCCTTGAGACGTTCCGCGGCGCGTCCTCCTGGCATGTCCCCCTGTCATTTAGCTCTGGGGCAGCTACTCTGTCTTCAGGCAGCTCGAACTTAAGATCGAGATCAGTTCGGTCAGGACTCGGATGCAAAGGAGGACTCCATCCACGAGCCTATAGAGCACAATCGCGGCATGGCGCATCGCAATTCAGCACGGCGCAGCACAGCACAGCCCTCGGCACGGTACATCAAGATCGATACACTCAGCATTGCAACTTGGCACGTTCCTTGGCACGTTCCGTGGCGCGTCCCTTAGCGAGTCTCCCTGGCACGTCGCGTGGCGCGTCCCCTGGCACATCCCGTGGCACATCCATTGGCACGTTCCGTAGCGCGTCCCCTTGGCACGTCCCGCGGTGCGACCCCATGGCACGCGCGCGCACACGCACACGCTCGCACGCACGCGCACACACACACACACATACGAGCGTTCGCGCGCACGCACGCACGCACGCACGCAAACACACATACACACACACGTACACGTACACACACACATAAACACACACACACGCACACGCTCACGCCCACACGCACGAGCTTGCGCACGCACGCACGCACGCACGCACGCCCACCCACCCACCCACCCACACACACACACACACACACACTCGCAACACACACACACACACACACACACACACACACACACACACACACACACACGCACGCACGCACGCACGCACGCACGCACGCACGCACGCACGCATGGCACGTCACTTGGCACGTCGCTTGGCGCGTCCCTTGAGACGTTCCGCGTCGCGTCCTCCTGGCATGTCCCCCTGTCAATTAGCTCTGGGGACGCTACTATGTGTCCAGGCAGCTCGAGCTTAAGATCCAGATCAGTTCGGTCAGGACTCGGATGCAAAGGAGAACTCGATCCACGAGGCTATAGAGCA
Source organism: Prorocentrum cordatum (assembly GCA_963575745.1). Lineage (NCBI taxonomy): Eukaryota > Dinophyceae > Prorocentrales > Prorocentraceae > Prorocentrum > Prorocentrum cordatum. Next base: position 136,785 of record CAUYUJ010002780.1, on the reverse strand, counting down.
CAATCGCGCCATAGCACGTCGCAATTCAGCACGGTGCAGCACAGCACAGCCCTCGGCACGGTACATCAAGATCGATACCTTCAGCATTGCATTTGCCCGTCACCCAATCAGGTGTCTTTGAAAACGCTGCCATGTGTTACAGTTCTATAATCCTTTCCGGGTTCGTGGGTCGATCATGTTTTTCCCGGAAAGGGCGTAGGCCCAGGGTTTTAGTAGGTTTACCCCCGGTTTTGACGGCTGTAGGGCGGCGAATTTCTTTTGCGATAAATAATGAGGTCGCGTAGGGCCGGCGAATTAAGATTTGAGGATGTCTCGAGCGAAACGCTTGTTTTTCAGAATTTCCTGGAAAGGGCGCAGGCCCAGGGTTCTCTTTTAGCTGTTTACCCCCGGATCTGACGGGAAGAGGGCCGGCGGATTTCTTTTGCTATAAATAACGAGTGGGAAGAGGGCCAGCGAATTAAAATTTGAGGATATCTCGAGCGAAACGCTTGTTTTTCCCGGAAAGGGCGCGGGCCCAGGGTTCTCTTTTAGTAGGTTAACCCCCCGGCCCCCCTGCGACTTGGGCCGGCGAAATTATTCTGCGATAAATTACGTGCGGGAGTAGGGCCGGCGGAATTATTTTTGAGGATGTCTCGAGCGAAACGCTTGTTTTTCAGAATGTGTTGAGGATGTCTCGAGCGAAACGCTGGTTTTGCAGAGTTGGGGATGTCTCGAGCGAAACGCTTGGTTTCAGAATTTGTTGAGGATGTCTCGAGCGAAACGCTGGTTTTGCAGAGCCGACCGCGACACGGAAAAGCGCCCCTCGCGCAGGAATTCTGAAGATGTCTCGCGCGTGCCGCGTCCCGCGCGCAGGAATTTAGATTTCTTGGGATTTTGACAGGATGTCTCGAGCGAAACGCTTGTTTTTCATAATTTGTTGAGGATGTCTCGAGCGAAACGCTGGTTTTGCAGAGTTGGGGGATGTCTCGAGCGAAACGCTTGCTTTTCAGAATTTGTTGAGGATGTCTCGAGCGAAACGCTGGTTTTGCAGAGTTGGGGTATCTAACATGGCGTCGGGCCCAACGCCGGATTATGAGGAAAAGTGATGGCTTCTTGCTCTGAACAGGGGGGTGCGCTTTGAGGGCCTCTCCAGGGAAGACGTTGTGAGGATGTCTCGAGCGGGAGCGCGAATTCAGCGTATCCAAGTCACGCAGAGGGGTATCTAACATGGCTGTCCCGAGCTGGAACCACGTGTTTTTTCATGCTCAGGCCACCCAGGGAGATCTCTAACATGATTGTCCCGAGCTGGAACCACGTGTTTTACGTGTCCAGGCCACCCAGGGGGTATCTCTCATGGTTGTCCCGAGCTGGCACCGTGTTTTTACGTGTCCAGGCCACCGACACGACGCTTGTCCCCAGCACGTTCTGGAGCGCGTCCCCTTGGCACGTCTCGCGGTGCGTCCCCGTGGCACGTCCCCTGGCACGTCGCCTGGCGCGTCCCTTGGAACGTTCCGCGGCGCGTCTTCCTGGCATGTTTCCTTGTCAATTAGCTCTGCGGCAGCTACTGCGTGGACTATGTGCTCAGGCAGCTCGAGCTTAAGATCCAAATCTGTTCGGCCAGGACTCGGATGCAACGGAGGACTCGATCCACAACGCGGTAGAGCACAATCGCGGCATGGCACATCGCAGTTCAGCACGGCACAGCACAGCACAGCCCTCGGCACATTACATCAAGATCGGTACACTCACTCGGCATTGCAATTTGGCACGTTCTTTGGCACGTTCCGTGGCGCGTCCTGTGGCGAGTCCCCCTGGCACGTCGCGCGGCGCGTCCCCTGGCACGTTCCGTGGCACGTCCATAATGCATTGGCACTTTCCGTAGCGCGTCCCCTTGGCACGTCCCGCGGTGCGTCCCCATGGCACGTCCCCTGGCACGTCGCCTGGCGCGTCCCTTGGAACTTTCGGCGGCGCGTCTTCCTAGCATGCCCCCCGTGAATTAGCTCTGGGGCAGCTACTATGTGCTCAGGCAGCTCGAGCTTAAGATCCAGATCAGTTCGGTTAGGACTCGGATGCAAAGGAGGACTCGATCCACAACGCTATAGAGCACAATCGTCACGTGGCACATCGCAGTTCAGCACGGCGCAGCACAGCACAGCCCGCGGCACGGTACATCAAGATCGATACACTCACTCAGCATTGCAACTTGGCACGTTCTTTGGCACGTTCCGTGGCGCGTCCTGTGGCGAGTCCCCCTGGCACGTCGCGCGGCGCGTCCCCTGGCACGTCCCGTGGCACGTCCATTGGCACGTTCCGTAGCGCGTCCCCTTGGCACGTCCCGCGGTGCGTCCCCGTGGCACGTCCCCTGGCACCTCGCTTGGTGCGTCTCTTGGCACGTCCCGTGGCACGTCCATTGGCACATTCCGTAGCGCGTCCCCTTGGCACGTCCCGCGGTGCGTCCCCATGGCACGTCCCCTGGCACGTCGCCTGGCGCGTCCCTTGGGACGTTCTGCGGCGCGTCCTCCTGGCATGTTCCCTTGTCAATCAACTCTGGGGCAGCTACTAGTTATGTGCTTAGGCAGCTCGAGCTTAAGATCCAGATCAGTTCGGTCAGGACTCGGATGCAAAGGAGGACTCGATCCACAGCGCTATAGAGCACACTCGTGGCATGGCACATCGCAATTCAGCACGGCACAGCACAGCACAGCCCTCGGCACGGTACATCAAGGTCGATACACTAAGCATTGCATTTGCCCGTCGCCCAATCAGGTGTCTTTGAAACGTTGCCATGTCTTACATTTCTAGATTCCTTTCCGGGTTCGTGGGTCGATCATGTTTTCAGAATTTGTTGAGGATGTCTCGAGCGAAACGCTTGTTTTGTGTTATAGATTGTCCTCTCCTGGGGACCTGAATTCTGAGGATCTCTCAAGTGAAATGCTTGGTTTCACGTGCCCAGGTCTTGAAGATGTCTCGAGCGAGACGCTAGGTTTCACGCCTCCAGGTTGCCCAGGCAGAGGTCAAGCGCCAGGATGAGTTGAGGATGTCTCGAGCGAGACGCTTGGTTTCACGCGTCCTCGTCGCCCAGGCGGATGTCTAGAATGAGGAGGTGTTGAGGAAGTCTCGATCGAGATGCTTGTTTGCACGTGTCCAGGTTGTCCAGGCGGATGCCTAGCATGAGGATGTGTTGAGAATGTCTCGAGAGATACGCTTGTTTTCACGTATCCAGGTCGCCCAGGCGGATGTATAACATGAAGATATGTTGAGGATGTCTCGAGTGAGACGTTTGCTTTCACGTGTACAGGTCGCCAAGGCGGATGTCTAGAATGAGGAGGTGTTGAAACCGTATCGAGCGAAACGCTTGTTTTCACGTGCCCAGGTCACCCAGGCGGACGTACCACATGAAGATGTGCTGAGGATGTCTCGAGTGAGACGTTTGTTTTCACGTGTCCAGTTCGCCCAGGCGGATGCCAAGCATGAGAATGTGTTGAGGATGTGTTGAGCGAAACGTTTGTTTTCACGTGTCCAGGTCGCTCGGGCGGATGTCTAGAATTAGGATTTTGACCCGATGTCTCAAGCGCAACGCTTGTCCCCAGCACGTTCCGTAGCGCGTCCCCTTGGCACGTCCCGCGGTGCGTCCCCATGGCACGTCCCCTGGCATGTCGCCTGGCGCGTCCCTTGAGACGTTCCGCGGCGCGTCCTCCTGGCATGTCCCCCTGTCAATTAGCTCTGCGGCAGATACTATGTGTTCAGGCAGCTCGAGCTTAAGATCCAGATCAGTTCGGTGAGGATTCGGATGCAAAGGAGAACTCGATCCACGAGGCTATAGAGCACAATCGTGGCATGGCACATCGCAATTCAGCACGGCGCAGCACAGCACAGCCCTCGGCACGGTACATCAAGATCGATACACTCAGCATTGCACTTTGGCACGTTCCTTGGCACGTTCCGTGGGGCGTCCCTTGGCGAGTCCCCCTGGCACGTCGCGTGGCGCGTCCCCTGGCACATTCCGTGGCACATCCATTGGCACGTTCCGTAGCGCGTCCCTTTGGCACGTCCTACGGTGCGACCCCATGGCACGTCCCTTGGCACGTCGCCTGGCGCGTTCCTTGGGACGTTCCGCGGCGCGTCTTCCTGGCATGTCCCTTTGTCAATGAGCTCTGGGGCAGATACTATGTGTTCAGGCAGCTCGAGCTTAAGATCCAGATCAGTTCGGTCAGGATTCGGATGCAAAGGAGGACTCGATCCACGACGCTATAGAGCACAACCGCGGCATGGCACATCGCAATTCAGCACTGTGCAGCACAGCACAGCCCTCGGCACCGTACATCAAGATCTATACAATCAGCATTGCACTTGCCCGTCACCCAATCAGGTGTCTTTGAAAACGCTGCCATGCGCTACATCTCTATATTCCTTTCCGTGCTCGTGGGTCGATCATGTTGTTGAGGATGTCTCGAGCGAAACGCTTGTTCTGTGTTATATATTGTCCTCTCCTGGGGACCTGAATTCTGAGGATCTTTCAAGTGGATTGCTTGTTTTTCACGTGCCCAGGTATTGAGGATGTCTCGAACCAGAGGCTTGTTTTCACGTGTCCAGGTCGCCCAGGCGGATGTCTAGCATGAGCATTTGTTGAGGATGTCTCGAACCAGAGGCTTGTTTTCACGTGTCCAGGTCGCCCAGGCGGATGTCTAGCATGAGCATTTGTTGAGGATGTCTCGAGCGAGACGCTTGTTTGCACGTGTCCAGGTTGCCCAGGCGGATGTCTAGCATGAGGATGTGCTGACAACGTCTTGAGCGAAACGCGTGTTTTCACGTGTCCAGGTCGCCCAGGCACAGCACAGCCCTCGGCACGGTACATCAATATCGATACCCTTAGCATTGCAGCCTGGCATGTTGCCTGGCACGTTCCGCGGAGCGTCCCGTGGCGAGTCCCCTTGGCACGTCGCGCGGTGCACGTCCATTGGCACGTTCCGTAGCGCGTCCCCTTGGCACGTCCCGCGGTGCGTGCCCATGGCACGTCCCCTGGCACGTCGCCTGGCGCGTCCCTTGGGACGTTCCGCGGCGCGTCCTCTTGGCATGTTCCCTCTGTCGATTAGTTCTGGGGCAGCTACCATCTGCTCAGGCAGCTCGAGCTTACGATCCAGATCAGTTCGGTGAGGACTCGGATGCCAGGGAGGACTCGATCCACAACGCTATATAGAGCACAATCGCGGCATGGCACATCGCAGTTCAGCACGGCCCAGCACAGCACAGCCGTCGGCACGGTACATCAAGATCGATACACTCAACTATGCACCTTGGCACGTTCCTTGGCGCGTTCCGTGGCGAGTCCACCTGGCACGTCGCGCGGCGCATCCCCTGGCACGTCCCTCGGCACGTCCATTGGCACGTTCCGTAGCGTGTCCCCTTGGCACGTCCCGCGGTGCGTCCCCATGGCACGTCCCCTGGCACGTCGCCTGGCGCGTCCCTTGAGATGTTCCGCGGCGCGTCCTCCTGGCATGTTCCCTCTGTCGATTAGTTCTGGGGCAGCTACCATCTGCTCAGGCAGCTCGAGCTTACTCTCCAGATCAATTCGGTGAGGACTCGGATGCCAAGGAGGACTCGATCCACAACGCTATATATAGAGCACAATCGCGGCATGGCACATCGCAGTTCAGCACGGCGTAGCACAGCACAGCCTTCGGCACAGTACATCATCATCGATACACTCAGCATTGCATGTGCCCGTCGTCCAATCAGGTGTCCTTGAAATGTTGCAATGCCTTACATTTCTATATTCCTTTCCGGGTTCGTGGGTCGATTATGTTCCCGGAAATGGCACAGGCCCAGGGTTCTCTTTTAGCTGTTTACCCCCGGGTCTGACGGGAAGAGGGCCGGCGGAGTTCTCTTGCGATGAATAACGAGTGGGAAGCGGGCCGGCGAATTAACATTTCAGGATGTCCCTAGCGAAACGCTTGTTTGTCAGAATTTGTTGAGGATGTCTCGATCGAAACGCTTGTTTTGTGTTATAGCTTGTCCTCTCCTGGGGACCTGAATTCAGAGGATCTCTCAAGTGAAATGCTTGTTTTCACGTGCCCAGGTATTGAGGATGTCTCGAGCGAGACGCTTGGTTTCACGCCTCCAGGTTGCCCAGATAGATGTCTAACATGAGGATTTGTTGAGGATGTCTCGAACCAGAGGCTTGTTTTCACGTGTCCAGGTCGCCCAGGCGGATGTCTAGCATGAGGATGTGTCGAGAAAGTCTCGATCGAGACGCTTGTTTGCACGTGTCCAGGTTGCCCAGGCGGATGTCTAGCATGAGGATGTGCTGAGAACGTCTTGAGCGAAACGCGTGTTTTCACGTGTCCAGGTCGCCCAGGCACAGCACAGCCCTCGGCACGGTACATCAATATCGATACCCCTAGCATTGCAGCCTGGCATGTTGCCTGGCACGTTCCGCGGAGCGTCCCGTGGCGAGTCCCCCTGGCACGTCGCGCGGTGCACGTCCATTGGCACGTTCCGTAGCGCGTCCCCTCGGCACGTCCCGCGGTGCGTCCCCGTGGCACGTCCCCTGGCACGTCGCCTGGCGCGTCCCTTGGGACGTTCCGCGGCGCGTCCTCCTGGCATGTCCCCCTGTCCATTAGCTCTGAGGCAACTACTATGTGCTCAGGCAGCTCGAGCTTAAGATCCAGATCAGTTCGGTCAGGACTCGGGTGCAAAGGAGGACTCGATCCACGACGCTATAGAGCACAACCGCGGCATGGCACATCGCAGTTCAGCACAGCGCAGCACAGCACAGGGCTCGGCACGGTACATCAAGATCGATACACTCAGCATTGCAACCTGGCACGTTCCGTGGCGCGTCCTGTGGCGAGTCCCCTTGGCACGTCGCGCGGCGCGTCCCCTGGCACGTCCATTGGCACGTCAGGTGGCTCTTTCCGTAGCGCGTCCCCTCGGCACGTCCCGCGGTGCGTCTTCGTGGCACGTCCCTTGGCACGTCGCCTGGCGCGTCCCTTGGGACGTTCCGCGGCGCGTCCTCCTGGCATGTTCCCTTGTCAATTAGCTCTGGGGCAGCTACTATGTGCTGAGGCAGCTCGAGCTTAAGATCCAGATCAGTTCGGTCAGGACTCGGGTGCAAAGGAGGACTCGATCCACAACGCTATATAGATCACATTCGCGGCATGGCACATCGCAGTTCAGCATCAGCACAGCGCAGCACAGCACAGCCTTCGGCACGGTACATCAAAATCGATACAGTCAGCATTGCATTTGCCCGTCGCCCAATCAGGTGTCTTTGAAACGTTGCCATGCTTTACATTTCTATATTCCTTTCCGGGTTCGTGGGCCGATCATGTTAACAGATGGGGTGTTCAGGGTTGGCTATTTTTGAGGACCTGAGGACGCTCCACTCAGTGCTTGCGGCATGGTGGCGGATTCGGGTCACCAGCGGAACGATCGCCGCATCCACAGGTCGTTCAGGTGTTGATCTCGACCCGGGCAGAGGCCAGCGGACGTGATGCGAGCGCGAGTTCTGCCGGCGGATGTTGGGGTCGGGTTTCGGCGGAAGGTGGTGGAACCAAATAGATGCCCCCTGCACAAGTGATCAGTGCCGATGGCATTAGGTTTCCCGCTGCCGCGCAGGTAGAGTTCCCCCCGGTTGTCGATCTCCTTGTGGGCCAGCGCCGGTTCACGACGGCCCTTTCCACGCTGCGCAAATTCCCCGACAGCATGCTGGCCTCCATGTTTAGCGGCCGCATCGGGGTGCTGCAGAAGGACGGGGCGTACTTCATCGACCGCGAGGATGTCTGGCTTTCGGATCATTAACTCGGGTCCCTGGCGGCCGTTCGGGACGATCCAGGCAGCCTCAGAACGCTCTCGGCGAGGCGGAGGTGCCGGAAAGCATCCCGATGCTGGATAACTTCGGGCGGGTGGTAATGGAGGGTGACCTAAATGGGGGGATGCAGAAGAGACTCCTAAAGGGCCCTTTAAAGGCTCCCTTTGGAGCCAGCAGGGGCCGTAAAGGGCCCCTTCAAAGGCCATTTTCTGCACCCCCTTGCAGCCCGCCTCGTAGCTGCAGATAGGACAAGAACGCCAGAAAATCTCTAACATTTAACCAGCGATTGGGGATCGAACTGCGCGGATGTCTCTCACAGTCTCTTGCCTTCAACGTTTCGGCCTCGGTGGTCTTGTCCTAGGACGGTGTGTGCTGAGATGGCGCCAGGTGTTGCTGCCATGCGTATCAACCTCCCGCGACCTCTTCTTCTGGGGCTCGTTCAGACCAGGATCTCGTAGGAATCCAGACGTGGCGACGAGTTCTCCCCAAGGGGGTCCAGAGAGGCGACATTTCTTGATACATAGATATATACAGTTGTATACTCATAGTTATATACATATATATATGTACATATATATATATATATGTATGTATTTGTATATATATATATTCACACATACATAAATATACATATATATATGTATGTATGCATGCTTATATTTGCATTTTATATGTGTATAAATATGTATATATGTATATTCCTGCATTCATAACTATATACATAGACATACATGTGTATATATCGGAGGCTTGGGAGTGTGAACGGAAGTGGCCCCAAACGGGAAATCAGTTTCGGTTTCGGTTCGTGTCGTGCGTGCGGGCGAGGCGAGGCTGCCCGAGTTCCTGCACTGGTAGAGGCCACATGGAGCCCACAAGATCGGCCGCCCCCCCCCGCGGCCAGGCGCGGCCCCCGATGGTTGTCCCGCGGGTTGTCTCGATGGTTGTCCCGATGGCTTTCCCGATGGTTGTCCCTACAGTTGTTCTGACGGGTGTCCCGATGGCTTTCCCGATGGCTGTCCCGATGGCTGTCCCGATGGCTGTCCCGATGGCTGTCCCGATGCTTGTCCCGATGCTTGTCCCGATGCTTGTCCCGATGCTTGTCCCGATGGCTGTCCCGATGGTTGTCCCGATGGTTTTTACCGATGGTTGTCCCGATGGTTGCCCCGATGGTTGTCCCGATTGGGGTCCCTATGGTGTTGTCCCGACTGTTGCTCCGATGGTTGTCCCGATGGTTTTTACCGATGGTTGTCCCGATGGTTGCCCCGATGGTTGTCCAGATTGTGGTCCCTATGGTGTTGTCCCGACTGTTGCTCCGATGGTTGTTCCGATGTCTGTCCCGACGGGTGTCCCGATGGTTGTCCCGACTCTTGTCCCGATGGTTGTTTCGATGGTTGTCCCGATGGCTGTCCCGATGGGTGTCCCGATGGTTGTCCCGATGGTTGTCCCGATGGTTGTCCCGATGTCTGTCCCGATGGTTGTCCCGATGGTTTTTACCGATGGTTGTCCCGATGGTTGCCCCGATGGTTGTCCCGATTGTGGTCCCTATGGTGTTGTCCCGACTGTTGCTCCGATTGTTGTCCCGATGGTTTTTACCGATGGTTGTCCCGATGGTTGCCCCGATGGTTGTCCCGATTGTGGTCCCTATGGTGTTGTCCCGACTGTTGCTCCGATGGTTGTTCCGATGTCTGTCCCGACGGGTGTCCCGATGGTTGTCCCGACTCTTGTCCCGATGGTTGTTTCGATGGTTGTCCCGATGGTTGTCCCGATGGGTGTCCCGATGGTTGTCCCGATGGTTTCCCGATGGTTGTCCCGATGGTTTTTTCCGATGGTTGTCCCGATGGTTGCCCCGATGGTTGTCCCGATTGTGGTCCCTATGGTGTTGTCCCGACTGTTGCTCCGATGGTTGTCCCGATGGTTGTCCCGACGGTTGTCCCGAGGTTTGTCCCGACTCTTGTCCCGATGGTTGTTTCGATGGTTGTCCCGACGGTTGTCCCGATGGGCGTCCCGATGGTTGTCCCGATGGTTTCCCGATTGTTGTCCCGATGGTTTTACCGATGGTTGTTCCGATGTCTGTCCCGACGGGTGTCCCGATGGTTGTCCCGACTCTTGTCCCGATGGTTGTTTCAATGGTTGTCCCGACGGTTGACCCGACAGAGAGGTCGATAGATATATACACCTGTATATAGATATGTAGGTCGACTGACTGATTGGTGTGTCGGCTCGAGTGACATATAGACTGATATATTGATGGATCGATAAAAACATGAAAAGATGTACACATATACATACGCACATATATTCGCTCGGTAGAAACAGCGGAAGCAGGTGGTATTTATTTGCCCGCGCACTCTTTGGTGGCGGCAGGCGAGAGTCATCGCATATCGACCGCCTCCCCCTTTCCCCCCAAACCTCCTTATCACCCGTAGGGTGGTCCTATCGGTGTGTATATATATATATATATATACATATACATATATATATATATATATACATATATATATATATATATATATATATGTCCTCCCCTAGCAGGCTTTTGGCGGCCACAGCCCCACGCACATGTTCAGAACACGACACCGAGCTCCCCTGAAGACCCTCGATGAGGCGCAGGTAATGGAAAACACCCCAGACCTGAAAGCCTCCACGAACCTCGAAACGCGTTTATCCCGGAAAGAGTTGTGGCCCAGGGTTCTCTTTTAGCTCGAAAGCTGTAGCCGGTGCCATGCTTGAAGAGGGCCGGCGAATTTCCGCTTGAATAAAAGATGTCACGTCATATTTTGGGTGGGAAAATGCGTTTCGCGCGTGCCCCTTCGAGGAAAGTGTGCCCCCCATCCCAGATCATCGATGCCTAACGGAGTCCGCAGACCCCCGCTTCCCTGGTAGGAAAAGGTGCGGAGCGTCTTGCGCAGAATCTGCATTAAATCATTATTCTGTCCAGAAGCCTTACGCTTTCAAAGAAAATAATGGGAAAGTTGACTTTTTGCGTGCCCGCTCGAAGACAGCGCGTCCTGCGCGCAGATTCCTCGAGAATGTCTCGAGCGAAACGCTTATTTTGCAGAACTTGAGGGGCCGGGGTGCCCCAGGATGCCCACGTGGTTCTGGGAGTGCGGTCGCGCCGTCATTACAAGGGATCGTGGCCCGAGGAGCGCGGACGCCGCGTGATTTACGAGGGATTCTGGCCCTGGAAGCGCGGACGCATGGTGATTTACAAAGGATCGTGGGCCTGGTGGGGCGGACACAGTGCAATTTACTAGGGATACTGACCCTGGGAGCGCGGATGCCGAGTAATTCATGAGGGATCGTCGCCTTGGGAGCGCGGACGCATTGTGATTTACAAGGGGATGTGCCCCTGGGGGGCGGATGCCGTGTAATTCAGAAGGGATCGTGGCCCTGGGAGCGCGGACGCAACGTCAGTTACTGGTTACGAGAGATCGTGGCCCTGGGAGCGCGGACACAATGTATTTGACGAGGGATCCTAGCCGTGGGAGCGCCGCAGCGCAGCACAACACAGCCCCTGGCACGGTATTGTCATCACCATCGGTATCTTCAGCACTGCCAGTGCCCATCGCCCAATGCTTTGAAACGCTTCCATACCTCGCAGGTCTAATTCCTGTTTCGGGTTCGTGGGTCGTTAACTCCTCTCCTTTCGTGCAGTCGGATGAGGGCAGCAACATGAATTTCGGAGGTTCGCGCGAATTTCTCGGATCACCGCTGGACCCTCGCGCGCGGAGCGCGCCATGGGCGGCGCCAGAGGCGTTGCCAGGGGGTCGAGCGCCGATGCAAGAAATCCGCGCGGCCCTCCGAAAGTGTATGTTCGCCCACTGAACAGGTTGGGCTTTGTAGGTTGAATGGGATGAGCTCCCGACCCGCCCCGCACACACCTTGCATACCGCGGCCGCCGTACCCAAAGCATGCCGGTACTCTTTGGGCATCCCGCCTCGTGTTTTCGACGAGTGTGGACTGCACACCGCGGACACGAGGCCCGAAGTGTGCCAGTGCTCCCCGGGTATCCCGCCTCGCGTGGGGGTTTCCTCGGCATCGTTCGGACGTGTGCATTTTTTCCTCGGCGAGGACCATCGAGGAGCATCCTTGACTATTTGGCGAAAAAGCCACGCACGAAACCAAAAAGAGCACAGAGGATGGACGTCCGAGCGATGCCCAGTTTCTTTTTCCTGTCTGGAGAACTTCCAACTCCCCCCCCTCCTCCAGGGGGAGTCCTTTGGCCTCATCCTGGACTACCTCCGGGACGGTGACGCCGAGCTGCCGGCGGACATCGGGCGGCTGCGTGGGCTGCTCAGGGACGCTTGCTTCTTCGGGCTGTCGGGGCTTCAGGAGCGCCAGCGTATGTTACGTTGCACCTTCGGGGGGCACTGCCTGTCCTGCAATTGGCTATATGTTCTTGTATTCGACGTGGCCTCGACGCGGATTCGACGCAGATTTGGCGTGTATTCGACCCTGATCCGACGCGGAGTCGACATGTGTTCGACACGGGTCCGAAGCGGAGAGCGGTGCGATAGGAGAGACAAGGTCCCCCGACGACCCAACAGAACGCATGGGACATGGCATCCTCAGAGTTTCCTTAGCGGCAGGTGGGGGCGGATGCCGCGGGACCCGACGGAGAGGGCATCTGTCCCCACCTGGGGGGGATGGGTCAGCCAGCGGGGCAGAGGATTTCCCCGCGAGGTCGTCGTCGTCGTCGTCGTCGTCGTCGTCGTCGTCGTCGTCGTCGTCGTCGTCGTCGTCGTCGTCGTCGTCGTCGTCCGCCAGTGCGGGATGGGGATAGGTCTGACGATGCTGAGGGACGTGATCGAACGAGGCATGGGCCGAACGAGATCAGAAGAAGGGAGCGAGCAAGTCGGAGGCGAAGGGGGTCCGGAACATGGAGCGCTGAGGAGGAGCGAGGGCCTGGCCGATAAAGAGATCAGAAGACGGGAGCGAATGAGTCCGAGAGGGGGATCGGGAGTAAGGATCTAGATCACAAGCGGTCCGATGTCCCCGCGGAATTCCTCGGTTGGCGCTCCCCCCCCACCGTGGCGGCGCCTCGGGCGCCACCAACGGCGCGCTCCGCGCGTGCGGCGGGACGGGAGTCCCGCGCCGGCCCAAGAGCACCGAGCGGACTTCCAACAGTTCGTGTTTGCGGAGCGTTTCCATACATCCTGTGGTGTTGGGCCCTCGCTTTGACGAGGCAGCGCCCTGCGTCACTCCTGCTGCTCCACCTTCTCCCTCCTCGTATCCCTGCCTCTGCTCTCCGCTTGCCCCTTTTGGCGAACGCCTCACGCGCTTTGTGGCCCCATTATCAGGGAGCTCCACAGAAGGCCACAGTGGTGGCACCATTGGCCCTACAGGGAGCTCCACCGAAGGCCCCAGTGGCAAGTACGCACGGCGGCACTGGCCCACGTCAGCGCACTCCTCACATGTTTCGTAGCCCCATGGGGACCTCCGCCGAATGCCCCAGTGGCAAAGTCCGCATGGCGGCACCTTCCCATGTCGGCACACTCCTCGCACGGTTCGTGTCATCATAACGAGCTCCACCGAAGGCCCAAGTGGCAAAGTCCGCATGGCGGCACCTTCCCATGTCGGCGCACCCACACGCTTCGTGCTCCCAGAGGGAGCTCCACCGAAGGCATGCTTCGCTAGCGGTGGCATGGATTCGGGGCTGTCGTGGGTGGCGAGTATCAGCCTGATCTCGTCCTCTCCGCGGTCGAGCTTCAAAACGGGTGCGCAAGTCTCCTCTTCGAGCGGGCAGCGTGCAGCTTCGTTGCCAGCAACGCGGTCGGCCGTTTGGTTTGCTTCTGTCCAAGAGGCTGGGGCTCCGACGTGAGCCGCTCTTAGGGCCGGGATTGCTCTCGACTTTGAACATCAATTCTGTTGGCTCGGTGCAGCGCCACCGAGCCTAATTTCATCCAGAGATCCATGCCACCTTTGGCTGGCGAAGGCCGCGAGTTAGCTTCTTCCAACTTCGTACAGCGTAGGTATTGTCATATATGAAGTTGACGGTCCACGTCTCGGCGCGGTTAATCGTTTGCTTGCTCCCAGCGGGGGGGGGGGCTTCCGCCTCCTCCCCCGGCACTCAAAGCTCTGCCCCTACGTCCCCGTCCAAGCATTCCCGCCGTCTCTGGCGCACGATGGAAGGGCCGGGGGGGGAATGGCCGCCTCCCCCCCCCCCCCGAGCACTGCTCGTCGTCCGTGGCTCACGGGGGAAGGGGAGAGGGGGGGGGGCGTGCATTAAAGGAGAAGGAGCCGAAAAGGGGCTCCCTCCTGCTCCCCGGCTTGGCATTCCCCTTCGCCCCCGGCGCAGGAGGGGGGGGGCACACCTCCTCTGGCACCTTCCCCTCGTCCCCGGCACCACACGACCAGCGAGGAGGCGAGAGGCCGCCGGTGGAACGCCGAACCTGGGGACCGCGTGCAAACGCAGAGAAATCTCGAAAACGTTAAGGCTAGGATCAGCCTGGCATCGTTCGGACGTGTGTATTTTTTCTCGGCGGATCGAACAACTTAGCCTGGCGAAAGACCCAACCATATGCAGTTGTGAATACCGCAATTGTGAATACCATCTTCGCCCGCGCTCCCTATGTGGCCACGGCTTCCCGCCGGAGCCCGACATGCTCAGGGACACGTTCGTGGCCGTCTTCGCGGGCGCCGACGACGACAAGGACGGCATCCCTCTCACCGAGGAGCAGAAGCAGGAGAGGGCCTTGAGAGCCATGGGGGAGGAGGTGGCGTTGCACGTCGACAAGGCGGAGTACGACGCCCAGGCGCGGTTGTTGAAGCAGCACAGCTATGGGGCCACGATCCTCGTGAGGGATGTGCCGCAATGGCCCGAGGCCGCCATGCGAACCTTGCCACCGGCGCCTTCGGTGGAGCTCCCTTATGGGGCCAAGGTCCTCGTGAGGGGTGTGCCGACATGGCCCGAGGCCGCCATGCGAACCCTGCCACTGGGGCCTTCGGTGGAGCTCCCTTATGGGGCCACGATCCTCGTGAGGGGTGTGCCGAAGTGGCCCGAGGCCGCCATGCGAACCCTGCCACTGGGGCCTCCGGTGAAGCCCCCTCTGGGGCCACGATCCTCGGGAGGGGTGTGCCGAAATTGCCCGAGGCCGCCATGCGAACCCTGCCACTGGGGGCCTTCGGTGAAGCTCCCTTATGGGGCCACGATTCTCGTGAGGGGCGTGCCGAAATGGCCCGGGGCCGCCATGCGAACCCTGCCACTGGGGGCCTTCGGTGGAGCTCCCTATGGGGCCACGATCCTCGTGAGGGGCGTGCCGACATGGCCAGAGGCCGCCATGCGAACCCTGCCACTGGCGCCTCCGGCGGGGTTCCCTATGTGGCCACGATCTTCGTGAGGGTGTGCCGAAATGGCCCGAGGCCGCCATGCGAACCCTGCCATTGGCGCCTTCGGTGGAGCTCCCTTATGGGGCCACGATCCTCGTGAGGGGTGTGCCGAAATGGCCCGAGGCCGCCATGCGAACCCTGCCACTGGGGCCTTCGGTGAGCTCCTTATGGGGCCACGATCCTCGTGAGGGGTGTGCCGAAATCGCCCGAGGCCGCCATGCGAACCTTGCCACTGGAGCCTTCGGTGGAGTTCCCTATGGGGCCACGATCCTCGTGAGGGGTGTGCCGAAATGGCCCGAGGCCGCCATGCGAACCCTGCCACTGGCGCCTTCGGTGGAGCTCCCTATGGGGCCACGAAGCGCTGCACTGGGTGGGCGAAGCGCAGGGAGGAGGGAGGAGGAGAAGGGGGAGGAGGAGAGGAGAGGAGGAGGAGGAGGACGAGGAGAACGCGGGGCGACGTCTCTTCAAAACGAGGGCCCAACACCACAGGATGGTTGAGAAAAAAAACGCGCACGAAACCGAAGAGTGAACGGGAAATGGACGTCCGAACGACGGCAAGTTAGGGGTTATGATCGGGGCTCTGGGTTATTGTTGGGGGTTCCGGATGGGGTTCGGGATGAGAGGACAGGGTTTCGGGTTTGGGCCTGTCCAAGAACGCCTGGCGGCCGCGACGCCCCTGGCTCGCTTGCGTTGGTTTTCGGTTGTTTCCGATTGTCCCTGGCCTACTAAGGGCCCTCCAGAAGGGGGGAGGGGGGGGGAGTGCATTTGGAACGTGCGTGTATGTGTGTCTGCGTGTGTGCCTCTGTGTGCGTGTGTGTTTGTGTGTGTGTGTGTGTGTGCCTGTGTGTCTGTGTGTCTGTGTGTCTGCGCGTGTGCCTCTCTGTGTGTGCGCGTGTGCGTGTAGGTGTGTGCAGTTGTGTGTGCAGTTGTGTGTGTGTGTGTGTGGGTGGGGGGGGTGCGCGTGTGCGTTTTGCGTGTGCGAGCGGGTTCGTATGCGCATGCGCGCGTATTCATCCAGAGGAGGGATGGGGAGTGCATTTGGGCTGCGTGTGTGTGTGCGTGTTGGTGTATGCGTGTGTGCCTGTGTGTGAGAGTGGGTGCGTGCGCGTGCGCGCGGTTTCGTCCAGAGGGAAGGGGAGTCCTGGTGAGCGGTGTTCGGCTTTGCGCCAGCGTTTCCACTTCCTCCCTCCTTTTTCTTCCCTCCGCCTCCCTCCTCCGTCCTCTCTCCTTCTCCTTTGTCTCCCTCCCTCTTGGGCTCTTGGAGCCATCTTGGGCCATGTTGGACGCTCCAATGGGTTCCCGCCGCTCCCGTCTGGGCCGAGGTGGAGGGGGCAGGGGAAGAGGTCAATTCCTCCTCCGACCATAGAGAAAGGGTGAAGATGGGAGAAGAAAAGCTGTAAACCAGTCGCGCCCGGAGGGATGGTGGGATTTCACTGGCAGTTCTAGGCGAGGGAGGCGATGATATCCAGCTGCCTGCGGCAAGTTCCGCCACCGTGCCAATCCAGGATGCTCGGCGGGTCTCGTTCGAGGGGGCACCCAAGGCCCTACCCGCGATGGCCGCACAGCGTGATAGCGATGATGAGGGTGATGATGATGAGGATGATGATGATAAGGGTGATGATAATACTAATTGTGATGGTGGTGGTTATGGTGTTGATGATGTTGATGTGGGTGATGAGGGTGATGACGGCAATTGTGTTCCGGCTGATGGTGGAATGCTGATGAGTTGTTGTTATTGATGATGACTGGCTGGGGCTAGGGCGGGTTTTAGTTGAGAGAGTTGAGTCCCCCCCTGTGGTGATGGTCATGGTGATGGTGATGGTGACGATCGTAATGATGGTGATGGTGACGATCGTAGTGCTGATGGTGACGATCGTAATGATGAGTGATGGTGCTGGTGATGGTGATGGTCGTAGTGATGATGCAAGTCGTACGATCCAATATCGAAAGTAACATCACGATCAACATCCGTAGCAATTGGGTCAAGGCCATGTCCTCCAGCGCGCCCGCGTCCCCGTACCCCTCGAGCCGTGTGGCCTCGTCGAGCCGCGCGGCCTCGTCGAGCCGTGCGGCCCCTTCCAGCCACGCGGCCCCCTCCAGCCACGCGGCCCCCTCGAACCCTGCGGCCTGGACGAAGGCGGCCTCGTCGAAAGTGGCCCCCTCGAACACTGCGGCCTCGTCGAGAGCGGCCTCGTCGAGAGCGGCCTCGTCGAGCAGCGGCTTCAACAGCTCGGACGCCGACGCCGACGCATGTAGTGTCCGACGCCGACGGAGTTGCCGACGCCGACGGAGTTGCCGAGGCAGGCGGTTCCAACAGCGGCTCCAGCAGTGGCTCGAACAGCGGCTCCGAAGAGGACCCCCGCTCCAACAGCGAATCTGCCGCGGCTGCAACAGCGAAGGCGAAGGCGAAGGCCGCCCCGAGCAAAGTGGCCGAGGCGTTCGACACTGGTTCCATGACCCTGGAGGAGCACGTCGCCAGCCACAACTGCCCAATGCACGTCAGGACGCGCGGCGCGTGCAAATTGTGGAAACAGAAACACAAGTGGAGCGCCCCTCTGTCTGTCTGCGACGAGTCCAGTAATCCAGGAAGCTGAAACTTGGATAGGCTGCGCAGGTTGTAGATGTGCAATCTGCTTGCTTTGCTCGGCGTTCAAGGGCCCCCGTTGCCAATCCACCAGTGGCCAAGGCCCTGGGATTTTCTGCCGTCGAACAAACCTCTGGCGCCACGCAGAGGGCAAGGAGCACCGGGCAGCAGAAGCGGCGTGGAAACAGCGGGTTCGAGCGGAAGCCTCGCAGCAGGGTTTCCCCGCTCCAGCGTTCCCCACGGCGGCCGCAACAGCTGCAACAATTGCAACAGCCGCGGCGTCTGCCCACGTCATCGCCCGCACCGCCGACCAGCGCCCTGGTTGCCGCGCAGCGGTCGCCGCCCGCGCAGTCTTGGAGACGTCCAGTTCCTTGAGGAGTTCCGACGCGCGGCGGGGTACGCTCCTCGGGGGCGACCGCCAGGCTTTGGAGTCGCATGAGCAGCTCCGAAGGCCGGTGACCGCAATGGCTCGGCGCGAGAAGCTCGCGACGCAGAGGATTATCAAAGATGGTGTTGTTTTTCGTTTGGCCGCGGACGGTCTCGACCGCGCGCGCCAAGTTGAAATTGGCACCGCGTTGCGGTCTATTCCGGAGGTTCTGGACGTACTCCAAGCTACGGTGTCGAGGCAGGCTGGCTGGAACAGCTGGGCCCTGAAGGGCCTTGACGTTCGGCCATTCGCGCCAGGGCGCCCAGCTCCGCGAGGGAAAACGCTTCGGCACGCAAACGCCGATACTTCTGTCGGGCCCCAGCGGGGGCGCACCTCGGCCATCGTTTGCGGGGGCGCCTTTGCGCGGTGCCAGCGTTAGACCGACAGTTCTTGCGGCGGCAACCGCGTTGCCAGGGCGCCTCGCTGCAGGGGTCGCTCGGCCGTTCGCGCCAGGGCGCCCAGCTCCGCAAAAGGAAAACGCTTTGGCACGCAAACACCGATCTTTTTGTCGGGCCCCTGCGGCGCCCCGAAGGCGTTTCCAAAGTGCCTTCGGCGCGCGCGAGCGTGCGCGGCGCATTCTGTTCGGCGCCGCCGACCCTGAATGGCGACGACGACGACGACAACGAGCACTCTCGGTGGCCTCGTGGGGGTAGTTTTGGGGCGTTTTGGGAGGCTCTTGGGGGCCGCTTGGAAGCCCGGTGGGGGCCTCTTGGGGCTTCTGGGGGATCTCTTGGGGTCTTCTTGGGGCTTCTCGGGGGGGCGTCTTAGGGACTTCCGGGGGCCCCCTTGACAGCTTCTCAGGCCGAGGGCTCGAAATGTCCGTTCGGGTCCCCAGTCTGGGCTCCTCCTTGGAGCCGTGTTGGGGGCCTCTTCGGCTGTCTTGGAGGCCTCTTGGTCGGTTTTGGGGCCATCTTGGGTCGTTTTGGGGCTCTCTCGGAGGCCTCTTGGGCCATCTTGGGGCGGTCTTGGAGGCTTCTTGGCTTGTCTTGGAGCGTCGGGATGCTGACGGGGCGAAAATGCAGAAATCTTTAAACAATGTACGACATCTATGATTTTTGCCCTTTGGGACCCTCTTGGAATTCCTCTTGGAGGCCTCTTGGGGCGTTTTGAAAACCTTTTGGGCCGTCTGGAGGCTGCCTTGGCGATTTGGACCGATGCGTCGGCGATTCGGGGCCCTCGAGGACAGTCTTGGGGGCGTTTTGGGGGCAGGTTTTCTTGGCCGCCCAACCGCCCGAGGGGGAGTCGCATCTGCCCCGGGATCTCCCCGGGACCCCTCCCCCAGGACCTCCCCCCCGGGGCGCCCCCCCGGGACCCCCCGCCAGGACCTCGCCCCCGGGGCCGCACCCCCCTCCCCCCAGGGGGGAAGGGATCAAAGGGAAGGTGCTCCCCTTTGACTCAACTACAACATTGCTCAATTTCGCTGCGGCTGGCGCGCTCAAGGAGGAGAACCCGGTGAAACTCGGGGGAACGGCGACGGGCCTAGGGAAAAGGGGAAAGCGAGCGGCGAAGGCGACGACGACGACGACGACGACGACCACGACCACGACCACGACGACGACGACGACGACGACGACGACGACGACGACGACGACGACGACGACGACGACGACGAGTCAATCGGAGCAGCCTCTTCCGCACGCCGACAGGGTCGGCGCAATGAACAATAGTGTTTTGAAGCGAGACAATATTTGTTCGCTGAATGTTCAATCGATTTTTCATTGAAGTTCCATCGGGTTTTCATTGCGGTGTTCATCGATCCGTTTGGGTGATGCGTGCCTAATTTTTCAGGTTGTTGTGTCGTCGAGCTGCTCGATTGTTTACGAGGGGCGTTCGCCGTAGATCCGGGCCGCGGCCGCATCGCGGTCATTTTCCTTTGCAGGGCAAGGCATCCATGGTATCGAGGCCCCCGCGCTAGGGCCCCCCCGATCACACGGCCATCGCGCCCGCCAGAGACGCGCGCAAACCTCAGAGAAAAAATGTGAGCACTGCAGGATCTCATCCGTCACATCTGTGGACGCCGCTGGCCTGAAATCCAGCGATGCACGGTCCTCGAGCTCCTGTCCTGGGAGGCCCCTGGTGTCACTATCGCACTTGCTACATCTCCAGGCTCTGTGCCCGTTGCAGGCCACGGCCCCGAGAACAGGAGCAGGAGCAGGAGGAGGAGGAGCAGGAGCAGGGGCAGGAGGAGGAGGAGGAGGAGGGGCAGGAGTAGGAGGAGGACGAGGAGGAGGAGGAGGAAGAGGAGGAGGAGGAGGAGGAGGAGAAGGAGGAGGAGGAGGAGGAGGAGGAGGAGCGCCTCCACTTCTCGACCAGGCACCCGGGACACAGTGGGTCCTGGCCTGGGCCAGCTTCCGCAAACGCCCGTGCCCCGGCCACCCGCCGGCAGAGACCGCCGCGACGAGGGCCCCTCTGGCGGCAGGGCCCCCGCGGCGCTCCGCGCCACTGAGCTGGCTGACTGCGCTGAGGTGCATGCTGATCCTCTCGGGAAAACAAGAATCCAGGTTTGTTTTGGTTTGCTTGTTCGAAGAAATTCTCTCGACAATTACTCAATATGAATACTACTCTCCCTCTTCCCCTGATGGCGTGCTGGGAATATTCGACCCCCCCCGCGTACTGTTTCTTTACACACAGGATTCCCGGGAATTGGGTTTTCGCTTGCGTTTTTTCAAAATGCTGCTGTCGCTGAGGCGCCGGCCTCATTTCTGCTCCCGAATCGTTCCGAATCGTGCTCCCGCTGCAGCGTGGGCCTCATTTTCGGATCGGTGTTTTGCCTCCGTCGTTCAGGATGGCGTTCTCGCCCCAGCGCGGGCCTCTTTCTCGCGCGCCCATCCGCCCGCCACCACCGCGCCGCACCACGCCCCGCCCCGCCGCACGCACACCCACCGCCACTTCCACCCACCAACGCACGCACGCACGCACGCGCACCACCACCGCGCACCGCCACCACCACCACACTACCCCACCCACCACCACCACGCTACACCGCGTCACGCCACATCACACGCGCGCACACACAGACACACACGCACGCACGCACGCACGCACGCACGCACGCACGCACACGCACACGCACACACACAAACACACACACACGCGCGCACACACACACACACACATGCACACACACACACACGCACACACACAGACGCACACACACACACCACCACCGCCACCACCACCACCACCGCCATCACGCACGTACGCACCTGGCCCACCACCAAACCACCAAGACGCCACACCACGTCACACCACAGCACACGCGCACACACGCACACACACATACACACCACCACCACCACAACAACCACAACCATGCACACACGCACGCACGCACGCGCACCACCACCCACTACGCACACGCGCGCGGAGCCACAGGTCCGCTACGACACGCGTCCGCGGATAGAGAAAATCAGCGCCATGGTAAGGGATGGGAGGGAGGGGTAGGATGTCAGATGTTGACGCGAGCGCACCGAACTTGACCCCCCCCCCTCGCTCGGTGGCGCTCAGCGCCGCTGAGCTGGCTGACTGCGCTGAGGTGCATGCAGATCCCCACTGGAAAACAAGAACCCAGTTGTTGTGGCTTGTTTGCTCGAAGAATTTCTCTCGACCCCCCCCTCGCACGGGCGCTCAGCGCCACTGAGCTGGCTGACTGCGCTGAGGTGCATGCAGATCCTCTCGGACAAAACAAGAATCCAGGTTTGTTTTGGTTTGTTTGCTCGAAGAATTTCTTTCGGCCCCCCCTCCCCCCTCCCACGGGCGCTCAGCGCCACTGAGCTGGCTGACTGCGGCTGACTGCGCTGAGGTGCATGCAGATCCTCTCGGAGAAGAAAAAACAAGCATCCAGGCTTGTTTTGGTTGTGCATTAAAGAAATTCTCTCGACCCCCCCCCCCCCCTCGCACGGGCGCTCAGCGCCACTGAGCTGGCTGACTGCGCTGAGGTGCACGCAGATCCTCTCGGAAGAACAAGAAACTAGGTTTGTTTAGGTTGTTTGTTCGAAACACTTCTCTCGCGCCCCCCCCCCCCCTCCCACGGGCGCCCAGCGCCGCTGAGCTGGTTGACTGCGCTGAGGTGCATGCAGATCCCGTCGGAAAACAGAAACTCCAGGTTTGTTTTGGTTGTTTTGTTCGAAGAAATTATTTCGACCCCCCCCCCCCGCTCCCACGGGCGCTCAGCGCCGCTGAGCCGGCTGACTGCGCTGAGGTGCATGCAGGTCCTCTCGGGCAAAACAAGAACCCAGGTTTGTGTCGGTTGTTTTTTCGAAACAATTCTCTCGACCTCCCCCCCCCCCCCACCGCCGCCACCACCGCCGCCGCCACCGCCGCCGCCGCCACGCCCCCGCCCGCCCACCCACGGGCGCTCGGCGCCGCTGAGCTGGCTGACTGCGCTGAGGTGCGCGCAGATCCTCTCGGGCAAAACAAGAATCCAGGTTTGCGTTGGCTGCTTTTTTCGAAACAATTCTCTCGGCTCCCCCCCCTTCCCACGGGCGCTCAGCGCCGCTGTGCTGGTTGACTGTGCTGAGGTGCATGCAGATCCTCTCGGGCAAAACAAGAATCCAGTCTTGCGTTGGTTGCTTGTTCGGAACACTTCTCTCGACCCCCCCCCCCCCCCCGCTGGCGCTCAGCGCCACTGAGCTGGCTGACTGCGCCGAGGTGGTGCAGAGCCTTTCGGGCGGGGGGGGGGGGGGGGGCAGATCCAGGTTTTTTGGTTGTTGTTCGAACCAATTCTCTCGACCCCCCCCTTCCCCCCCCCCGCCCCCCCCCCCCCCCCCCCTCCGCGCACGCGCTGCGCGCCGCGCCGCCGCGCCCGCCCGCGCCACATCGCCGCACACAACACACACACACACACACACACAACACACAAACGCACACGACGCACGACACTCACCACGCACACACCACACACATCAACACACACGCCACACACGCACAACACGCACACATCACACACACGCACACACGCACACACGCACACGCGCACACACGCACACACGCAGACACGCACACACGCACACCTGCACACACGCACACACGCATACACGCACACACGCACACACGCGCACACGCGCACACGCGCACACGCGCACACGCGCACACGCACACACGCACACACGCACACACGCACACACGTGCACACGCACACGCACACGCACACGCACACGCACACGCGCACGCACACGCGCACACACGCACACACGCACACGCACACCCACGCGGGCGCTCAGCGCCACTGAGCTGGCTGACTGCGCTGAGATTCATGCAGATCCCCCCCGAAAAAAAAATCCATGTTTGTTTTGGTTGATATTTCGAACCACTTCGCTCGACCTCCCCCCCTCCCACGGGCGCTCAGCGCCGCTGAGCTGGCTGACTGCGCTGAGGTGCATGCAGCTTCTCTCGGGCAAAACAAGAATGAAGGTTTGTTTGGGTTGTTTGTTCGAAACAATTCTCTCGACCTCCCCCCCCCCTCCCCGCGGGCGCTCAGCGCCGCTGAGCTGGCTGACTGCGCTGAGGTGCATGCAGATCCTCTCGGGCAAAACAAGAATCCACGTTTGTTTTGGTTGTTTGTTCGGAACAGTTCCCTCGACCCCCCCTCCCCCCCCCCCCCCCCCCCCCCCACTCCCCCTCCCCCAGACCCCCCACCCCGCCCCGCCACCACCACACCAAACACGACACACACACACACGCACACCACCACACACACACACACACACACACACACACGACACACACACACACACACACACACACACAACACACACACACACACACACACACACACACACACACCACACCCACAACACACACACACCCACACACACACAACACACACACACCCACACCGCCCCCCGCCGCGGCCCCCAGCGCCGAGGGAGCTTGCTGACTGCGGAGGCGAGGCGCATGTCGATCCTCTCGGAAAAACAGAATCCAGGATTTTTTTTTCTCTCGAACAGTTCTCTCGACCCCCCCCCCCCCCCCCCCCCCCCCCCCCCCCCACACCACCACCCCCACCCGCCACCACCAACACAACGCACACACACCACCCGCGTGCGCTCAGCGCCACTGAGCTGGCTGACTGCGCTAAGGTGCATGCAGATCCTCTCGGACAGAACAAGAATCCAGGTTTTGTTTTTGGTTGTTTGTTCGAAACGCTTCTCTCGACCCCCCCCCCCCCCTTCCCGCGGGCGCTCAGCGCCACTGAGCTGGCTGACTGCGCTGAGGTGCATGTAGATCCTCCCGGACAAACAAGAATCCATGTTTGTTTGGTTGTTTGTTCGAAGAAATTCTCTCGACCCCCCCCCCCCACCTCCCACGGGCGCTCAGCGCGCGGAGCGGCTGATGCGCGAGGTGCGTGCAGACCTCTCGGACAAAACAAGAATCCATGTTTGTTTGGTTGTTTGCTCGAAGAATTTCTCTCGACCCCCCCCTCGCACGGGCGCTCAGCGCCACTGAGCTGGCTGACTGCGCTGAGGTGCGTGCAGATCCTCTCAGACAAAACAATAATCCAGGTTTGTTCTGGTTGTTTTTGTCAAAACAATTCTCTCGACCCCCGCCCCCCCTCCCACGGGCGCTCAGCGCCGCTGAGCTGGCTGACTGGGCCGAGGTGCATGCAGATCTTCTCGGGCAAATCAAGAATCCAGGTTTGTTTTGGTTGTTTTTTATCGGAACAATTCTCTCGACCTCCCCCCCCCCCCCCCCCCCCCCCACGGGCGCTCAGCGCCGCTGAGCTGGCTGACTGCGCTGAGGTGCATGCAGATCCTCTCGGACAAAACAAGAATCCAGGTTTGCGTTGGTTGGTTTTTCGGAAGAATTCTCTCGACCTCCCCCCTCCCGCGGGCGCTCGGCGCCTCTGAGCTGGCTGACTGCGCTGAGGTGCATGCAGATCCATCCCTTCGGACAAAACAAGAATCCAGGTTTGTGGTGGGCGCCCAGCGCCATCGAAAGCGCGCGCGCTCGCATGCGCTGCGTTGCGCGCGGGCGCAAATTTCGCGCCCGCGCCTGGCCCGCGCGCGGGCGGGCGAGCAGGGCGCGCGGGCCGCCTCCCGCTTTCCTGCGCCTCGCGGCGCGCGGCCCCGCGAGAAGGGCCCGCGCGCGCGCGAGGGGGGCGACAGCATGTGCCTCGCGGCGCGCGGCCCCGCGCGAAAGGCCCGCGCGCGCGAGGGGGGCGACGGCATGTGCCTCGCGGCGCGCGGCCCCACGCGAAGGGCCCGCGCGCGCGAGGGGGAAGCGACGTCATGCGCGTTGCTCGTTTGCTCTTCTGCTCGCTTCGCGTCGAACGCCCCGTGCAGGCGCGCCGCGGGGATCGCGTCGGGGCGGATCGCGGCGCGCCTCGGGGTCGCGCGGTGTGCAGGCATTGGTGCTTGCATCTTGCAGGCATGTGCGCTTGCGTCCCGCCGTGGCGGGCGGCGCGCGCGCTTTCGCTGTCGTGGCTCGTTGATCGCCGTGTCGTGGCCGCTTGTCGTGGCTGCCTTCCTGGCTGCTCTGCCTCCTGTCGTGGTCGTCTGGCTGGTCGTGTCGCGGCTGTCTGTCGGTGCGTCGTGGGTGTCGCGTCGTGGCTTCTCGCCGTCGTGTCGGGGCGGTCTGGCTTGTCGTTCGCCGCCGCGCGCGCGCGCGCGCCGGTCGCCGCTCTCTTCTCCCCGTGCAGGTTCCTTCCTCGCTCCCTCCTCCGCCAGGCGCAGGTACTTCCATCTTCCTCTTCGACGAGATCCCCTCGTCTGTTTTCCTGGCTCGATCGGGGTCAAGACTGCCCTTTTCTGGCGTGGGCTGGCCCACGCTCAAGCTCCGCTCTCGCGCGGTCTCTCGGCTGGTGTCCTCGCGTGCTCGCTCGCCCGCGCGGCTTCTCGTCTGGCTTTTCTGGGGCCCACTTGGCTCCTTCGCTGGTGAAGGCCAATGCGGCTTGTCTTATATGGGCGCATATTGTCCGTCGGCCCCACGAGGCCATGCGGGGCCAATACGGCTGTCGCACTTCCAACGCTGGTGCAGGCCAATACGGCTTGCTATCGCACGGGCGCATATTGTCCGTCGGCCCCACGTGGCCGTGCGGGGCCAATACGGCCCTCGCAGGTGATCCGGCGCAGGCCAATACGGCTTGTCATCATACGGGCGCATACTGTCCGTCGGCCCCACGTGGCCATGCGGGGCCAATACGGCTCTCGCACTTCCAACGCCGCTGCAGACCAATACGGCTTGCTATCGCAAGGGCGCATATTGCCCGTCGGCCCCAAGTGGCCGTGCGGGGCCAATACGGCCCTCGCAGGAGCTCCGGCGCAGGCCAATACGGCTTGTCATTTTACAGGCGCATATTGTCCGTTGGCCCTACGTGGCCATGCGGGACCAATACGGCTTTCGCAGGTGCGCGGGCCCAGTCGGCCCAAGCGATTGGCTGCTCCTGAACCCAATCGGCTTACAACGCCGGCGCAGGCCAATACGGCTTGCTTTCGCACGGGCGCATATTGTCCGTCGGCCCCACGTGGCCGTGCGGGGCCAATACGGCCCTTGCTAGTGCGCGGGCCCACTCGGCCCCAGCGCTCGGCGGCCCTGGTGCAGGCCAAGACGGCTTGTCATTTTGCGGGCGCATATTGTCCGTCAGCCCCAAGTGGCCACGCGTGGCCAATGCGGCCTGCGCCGCAGCGCGGGCGCTCCCTTCGCGTCGTCGCGTCACCTCTCCGTCAGCGTCAAGCGCAGCAACGGCTGAGTCTTGTGCTGTGCGCGCACGCGCAACGCGCCGCTTCGCGATGGCCGGAGGCGCGCCGGAGACCCTTCGCACTTTTCTCGAGCGCGTCGAGGGGGCGAGCGCGCAGGAGGCCGCCTTGTTCGACTCGGTCGCAGCGGCGCTGGCAGCCGAGAGCATCACTGTGCCCTCAGAGCTGGCCCGGGCCAAGTTTGAGGACTTCCGCTTCCAAAATGCCGATCTGGATGGCGGCAAGAAGCGCTGCGTCCGCGCGGCCATCAAGATGGCCGGGCGCGAGAAGGTCGGCGTTCTCGCGCAGCGCGAGCGGCGCGCGCGGGCACGCTCGCGCGCAGGGGGATACAAAGGACCAGCAGCAGGCGGCCGCGGGATCGGCCAGCGGGGACGCCAGTGCCGCCCTCCTCGCGTGTCTCCAAAAGAAGGACGAGGCTCGCCGACGCGACAGCGCGCGCCCGCCGCCGCGTGACGTCGCGCCCGTCGCGTCGCAGGCGCCCGCGGCGGCCCGCGTGGACATCTGAACCACGCTCAAGACCGCGAGCCTCGAAGGCTTGCCCAGCGACCTCCTGCCCAGGCGACGCGCGGCGCGCCGCGGCGGGGCGCGCGCCATTTTGCGCGCGACGCTTGCGGCGTAGCTCCGACCTCGTTGATGAGCTTGCCAGCGAAGTGGCCAAGCTGCGGAAGCGCGGCATCGAAAAAGGCTCGTCAACGTGAAGCTAGCCAGGTGGCTGCCGCAGCACCTCGCCGGGGCGCTCCGCGATGCCGACGAAGACGAAGCTAAACTTTCGGAGGGCCTGAAAAACTTGGCGCAGGCGCGGCGCCTCATAGTCGCGGCGCTCGCGCCCCGCCGATCGTCTCGCGCGAGGCCATGGGGGCGAAGGCGTCGCCCAAGCGCGTAATGATGACGCTCAGCCAGTTTCACCTCGCGTGGAGTCGCTACGCGGTCGGCGCCCACGCCACTGGCCAGCTGAGCTACGCCGCGGCCGCAGCCCATCGCGACGTCTGCATGGCGGTGGGCCTCGGGGCGGCCCGCAACAAGCGGCGGGTGCAGCTCGCGGTCTATTATGACGAGCAGGCCCGCAAAGATTGGGCGGAACGCTCGCGCTCTGGCGACCCGACTTGCGTGGCCCGCACGCGTTTTCTTGCGAATGTGTTTCCGCGCCGCGTCGGCCCCGTCGGTTGCGCCGCAGGCAGATCGCGCGGCGAAGCGCGTGGACATCGCGATCTTGAGTCGCGCAGAGGAGGCCTACGATGCCGACGAGGCCGCGGCCAAGGCGGCGCCGGCTGAGCCGTCGGCAAAAGGCGGCAACAAGGGCGCCCAGGCCCCCACGTCGCGTCGGCTCACGCGGGGCAACAGCATTCTTTCGCGCAGCGCGATCGCAGGTGGCGACGGGCAAAGCCGCCGCGGGGAAGGGCCACGGCTCCGCGAGCGGTGGCAGGAGCGCGCAATGGTCGGGGAAGCGCTGGAACAGCCGGGGCTCGGCGGGCGATTACCGCGGGCACAGCTGGGGCGCAGCGGGTCGCGGCGGGGAGGAGAATCGCAGGCCGCGCACGCCCCCGAAGGCCGTCAAGAGGGCCCGCCCCTAGCGCCGCAGCTCCTGGGCGCAAGAGGAGCAGCGGGCGCGCAGAGCACGCGGTCGCGCGCGGGCTCGCGCGGTGTCAAGAGCGACAGCGCGGGAGCCGAACAATAGTCGGCGCGCGGCGCACGCGAATTTATAGCCGAACAATAATCGGCGCGATGCCTTTTCAATCTTCGCAACCTTCGCAAAGCAATGCGGCGCGTTGCTTGGCCTGGTGCGCGCCGAAATTGCGCGGGCACTTAAACGGCCGACAGCTCGGCTCGCGCGCTTCATCATTTGCAGCGGCCGCCGCAGACGCGGCTTGTTCCTCGCGCTCGCGTTCAGGTCCGTTGTTCAGCTTTCGCGCGTTCGAGGCTACTTTGTTCGTCGCGTTTATTTGCAATGCGAGGGCGGCTGCCGCCGCCTCCACCAGCGCCGCCGTCGGGGCGTGTTCCTGCGCCGCCAGCTCCCCCAGTACGGCGGCGCTCACGGTCTCGCGGCACGTCCTCGGCGAAGGCCCCCGCGCCCATCGCGCGGCCGCATTGTCGCATGTCGCACTCCGCTTTGCAGGCGGCGACCGACTGGACCGCTCGTGCGCCTCGCCAGGTGGACGCCGACGATGTGGGGAAGCTACAATTCGTCGACGACGCGTGCCGTGAGCAAGTCGTTTTCGAACCAGCCGTTGACGTCAGCGCAGACGTCTGGGCCGCAGTGGACTTGGGTGAATGCGCGCCAATCGGACCAGATTAATGCCGAACGCGAGCCCTTCATCTGCGACATTGAAGCTGAGGCGCGGGCGCTGCACGCGTCGGGCGACGTGGCCCGCTGGCATGTAGGGGCCGATGCAGGCGTGCGCAGGGTGGCGACTGGCGTCAACGGTCCGTTAATGGAAGCGCTCGCCGTTCGTACCGATTTCCAGGACGCCGCGTGCATCGAATTCTTTCGCCGCGGCGCGCCAGCGGTGGGCCCTCTCCCAGTCTCGGGAAGCGGCGTGCCTGTGCAGCGTCCCGACGCGCAGCCGGTCTGGACCGTGCTAGGGGGCGCCGCTCAAGCCAACCGCGCGTTGCTGGCGCCCCTCAAGGAGGACGCTCATTCCGCGACGCTGCTGCAGCAGTCTTTCAAAGAAGCGCGCATGGGTCGCGTGACCCAGCCTGTCACGGCTGAGCAGGCCGACCTTAGTGCAAACGTATGGTCGCCGCGCTTCGGGGTTGTGCAAACGCGGTCCAATGGCGACATACGCGTTCGGGCTGTTGACGATCTAACTCGCGCGAAAGTAGACGGGTGCACCTCGGCAGGCGAGAAGTTTCGCCCCGAGTCCATCGATGCGCTGTATCGCGTGGCGAGGGGCGTGGCGCAGGGCACGCGCGAACGCATCATGTTCTACAAAGCCGACATTGACTCGGCCTTCCGTAGGCTGCCCGCCATGCCGATGCATCACCGGTTCCTGTTCTTCGTTTTCCTCGCGCAGGGCGTGGCCCATGTGGCAGGGCACCTGGCCATGCCCTTCGGCGCCGTCGCGTCCGTGCATGCGTGGGAGAGGGTCGGCGCGCTCATTTCGCACCTTGTGCGTCGCCTACTGTTCATTCCGATGCTGCGTTTCGTCGATGACCTCTTTGGCGCCGAGCGCGCGGCATGCGCCGAGCACGCGCTCGAGTGCATCGTGCGGCTCGTGCGCTGCATCCTCGGCCCTTCTGCAATCGCGGCGGACAAGGTCGCCGCGGGCATGCCGCTTGTCGTCCTGGGCCTTCAGGTCCGCGCAGACCACGGCGGTTTCTCGTGCACCCCCTCGCCCGACAAGGTCAAGAAGTGGCGCGGTCGCATTGGCGACGCGCTCTCCTCGGGCGTTTTGCGACCAGGGGACGCGGCAAAGCTTGCGGGCGCCCTGATGTGGGCATGCTCGGGCATGTTCCAGCGCATAGGGCGCGCGCTCATCCGGCCCTTGTTCGCCCACTCGAAGCAGTGCGGCGTGGTGGTGCCGCAGCAGCTGCGCGTCGCACTAGAATGGTGGGCAGAAGTCTCAGCGCTGGAGCTCTGCGAGACCCGTGTCTGGGCACCAGACCAGCGCGAGGCAGCGCAGCTCTTTGTCGACGCGCGCAGCACGCCGCCCCGCGTCGCGGCTGTGCTCTTCCTCGACGGGCGGGCCTCCTACTCCGATTGGGCCCCCCCCGATTGCGTTCTGCGCCATTTCAAGCAGAGGGCAGAGGGGCGATGCGCAGATTATGTCCTTCGGGCTTCTAGCGATCGCGTTTGGCCTTTCCGCGTTCAGCGACGCGCTTGCGGGCAGGCGCGCGCGCCTCTGGTTTGACAGCGTCGGTGCCGAGGCCGCCGCGCGGAAAGGCGCCTCCAAAGAGTGGGACTATACGTGTCTGATCAATTCGTTGTGGCTGCAGGCGGCGCAATTGCGCGTCTCGCTCCGCGTCGACCGCGTCTCCTCGAAGCTTAACGTTGCCGATTTGCCGTCGCGGGCGCAGTGCTTGGTCCTTTGCGTGATCGGCGCTTCTTTCGTGCAGCCGCGTCTTAGCGAGGCATTCTGGAATCCCGATGCCTGGGCATCTCTTTCGGCTGCGCGGGCGCCGCTGCGCTGCGCGTGAGCGACTGTCGGCCGACAGTTCGGCTTGCGCGCCAAATCCTGTTGCGCCGGCGTGCGTGTCAAAATGTTGTTTTACTTGTTTTCGCGTTGCGTCCGCGTTGGTCGCGCGCAGCGCAGCCGCTCCACGTGCGCTCGGCAGACAGGGCTCGGCGGCAGAAGGATTGCTTGGCGCGCGCCGACCGTCGAAACGGCAATGGCCGGGCACGCCGCTTCCATGCGAGTCTTCCTGGAGAGAGCCGCAGGCCCTGGCATGCGCGATGCGGCGTGGTTCGATGCGATCGCGGCGGCGCTCGCTGCCGAAAGCGCGTCGCGCCCGTCCGCGCTCGCCGGGGCCAAATTCAGAGACTTCCAGTTCCTGGGGGCGGACCTCGACGGCGGCCAAAAGCGGTGCATTCGGGAAGCTATCGCACTCGCGACAAGCGTTCAGGATCGCGCATTTCGCGCCGCGAACCAGCTGCATCGCGCCCGCGCGCGCGCAGGAGGTGGAAGACCAAGTCCAGAGGCCGGCGCCGGCGCGGGCGCAGGCCGCCGGGGGCGTTGCCGTCGAAGCTCTCCTCGAGTCAAGGGCTGCGGAGGCGCAGGGGGCCCGCGCGCCGCAGTGCGGCGGGGGCCCGCGTGCGGAGCTCCGCAATCTTCGCCGGCGGCTCGACGGCGAGGAAGGCCCAGCGTGCGTTGCTGAGTGGCTGTCTTCGGCCCGCGCAGCGGCCATCCTGGGCGCACGCCCGCGCTCCATCGCCACTTTCAAGAGCGGCGTGGCAGCGTGGTTCGCGTTCGCGCGCGAGGCTCTTGCGCTGCACGGGCGCGAGCTGCCGCCGTCCGCTGACGGGTTGCTCGCGCGGTCGCTGCTGTTTCGCTCCGACCAGACTTTTTCCAATTATGTCTCTCACGTCAAGCTGGCTTGTCAGGTTTGCGGTCTCCCTGTAGACGTTTTTCGTGACACGCCCCTTCGCCGCGCCAAATGCGCGATTCGCAAGCGCGGCGCTTTCCTGCCCAGGGCGCCTCTATTCATCGGGGAGGACGCCGTTTGCGCGCTGCTAAATCTGGCAAAAGAGCGGCACGAGTCCGCCGTCTTCGCGCAGCTCTTTCTTGTCACGCACGTGTTTCTCTTGCGCCTTCCCTCGGAGGCCCTGGGCATTTCGTTCGACGGCGTAGCCTTTCGACAGGGCACAGGGGCTTCACTCATTCTGTGCGACGGCTTCCTGCAGCTCAAATTGGCGCGCCGCAAGAACAAGCAAGTCGGGTCCGTGCTCCAGCGGGCGTGCTGGTGCGTGCGCTGCACCAGGACGTGCCCGGCCCACGCGCTCGGCGCATGGTTCGCGGGCCTGCCCGTGGGCACCCGGCCGTTCGCGGACATTTGCGCGGCAAGCTCGCTAAGCACGCTGCGCTTTCTCCTCGGCCAGCTCGGCGTCAAAGACGCGGCGCTCTATCGCACGCGCGACCTGCGGCGCGGGCACGCACTGGACCTCCAGCAGAGGGGGGGCACCTTGCGCGAGATCCTTCAAGCGGGCGAATGGTCCTCGCCCGCGTTCCTGTCGCATCTCGATATGACGCAGCTAGAACTCGGCGCCGTGGTCGAGGCGCACCTGGCTGAGTCCGAGGACGAACTTGCCTAAGCAATGGCGACCCAGGCGTCGCGCGATGCCCTCGCGCGTTCGCTTCCGCCGCTGCGTGTCACAACACCGCGGCGCCGCCGCGCGCATCGCACGTTTCGCAAGGGGTGCGCGTGCCGCGCGCGTCGCCGCCGCGCGGTGCACCAGCATGCATCGGCTGGGGGTACTTGCATCCCTGGCGCCCCCGCGCGTCGGCTCAGACTGGCACCGCCAGGCTGGGCGGCGCGGGGGGTGCCGCACCCCTTGTCGAGTGGGTGCGGGCACCCTGGGGTGCGGGAGGCTTCTGGCGCAGCTGAAATTTGTGGTGGGCGCCCAACGCCATCGAAAGCGCGCGCGCTCGCTTGCGCTGCGTTGTGCGCGGGCACAAATTTCGCGCCCGCGCCTGGCCCGCGTGCAGGCGGGCGAGCAGGGCGCGCGGGCCGCCCCCCGCTTTCCTGCGCCTCGCGGCGCGCGGCCCCGCGAGAAGGGTCCGCGCGCGCGAGGGGGGCGACAGCATGTGCCTCGCGGCGCGCGGCCCCACGCGAAGGGCCCGCGCGCGCGCGCGAGGGGGGCGACGGCACGTGCCTCGCGGCGCGCGGCCCCGCGCGAAGGGCCCGCGCGCGCGAGGGGGGAGCGACGTCATGCGCGTTGCTCGTTTGCTCTTCTGCTCGCTTCGCGTCGAACGCCCCGTGCAGGCGCGCCGCGGGGTCGCGTCGGGGCGGATCGCGGCGCGCCTCGGGGTCGCGCGGTGCGCAGGCATTGGTGCTTGCATCCTGCAGGCATGTGCGCTTGCGCCCCGCCGTGGCGGGCGGCGCGCGCGCTTGCTGGCATCCCTGGCGCCCCCGCGCGTCGGCTCAGACTGGCACCGCCAGGCTGGGCGGCGCGGGGTGCCGCACCCCTTGTCAAGTGGGTGCGGGCACCCTCGGGTGCGGGAGGCTTCTGGCGCAGCTGAAATTTGTGTTGGTTGTCAATTCGAAGAAATTCTCTCGACCTCCCCCCCTCCCGCGGGCGCTCGGCGCCACTGAGCTGGCTGACTGCGCTGAGGTGCATGTAGATCCTCTCGGACAAAACAAGAATCCATGTTTGTTTTAGTTGTTTGTTCGGAACAATTCTCTCGACTTCCCTCCCTCGCACGGGGCGGACGCCGCGCGGAGCGGACGCCTCGGGCGTGGGGCGGCGATCTTTCCCCCGCCGGCCCTGCCGCTCCGCCCTGATACCCCCCTCCTCTCCAGTTTTTTTCCTCTGCGAAGAGCAGCGCGACGTGGACACATTCTCGCCAGGCCCGCGCGGTTTTCTCGGACCGGCGCTGGCCCCGCGCCGTCCGCCCTCCGATCCCCTCTCTTCCCCTCCGTTTCGACGAAACGAGGCACGACATGGACACACACACACACACACACACACACACACACACACACACACGCTTTCGGAGGCCCGCGCGGCTTTCTCGGATCGGCGCTGGCCCCGCCCCGTCCTCCCCCCGAGCAGGGAGAGCGGCATGACCGCACAGCTTCAGAGGTCCGCGCGGATCCCCTGGATCGGAGCTGGACCCCAGCAGCGCCTCCAGCCCCTGGCGCGCTCGGCCTTCCAGGGAGGGGGGCTCCAGCGCAGATCAAACAAACACGCGCGGCCCTCAGACAGGTTCTGCTTACCCAGCCTCCGTCATGTGCCGCCAGCAGTCAGCCACGCGCAGAGGGGGGTGGGGGGAGGGGGGAGGGCTTCTTAGAAGCACCCCTGCTTCTGAGAAGGCGAGGGCCTCATCTATAGATGTAAGGCCGGCGCCTTCTAAGAAGCAGCCTCCTTCTAAGGAGCCCCCCCCCCCCCCCCCACCCCCTTGTGCGCGCCGCCCAAGACAGTGCAGGATCGCCCCAGGTCGAGCGGGCCAAGATCGGGAGGCACCGCATGCTTTCCTCTCGGGAGCCCCGCAGGCGCTCCCGGCCAAGGGCCCCAGACGGCAGCGGGCGAGCGCGAGCGCGGAGCGAGAGACCGAGAGGGGCAGAAGGAGAGAGAAAGAGAGAGAGAGAGAGAGAGAGAAAGAGATCAGAGAAGGAACAGGTGCACCTGCTGCTACCCCCGCCCCATTCTCGCCTTTTTGTGCCTCCCTGGAGGCCCTCGTCGTCACCGCTGGATGCGCCTCGAAATTCTCGTCAACACGCACCCCCGGGAGAGGTCCCAGGAGTAGCGGTATTGGTATTGTTTGGCTTCCCCGAGAGAGAGAGAGAGAGAGAGAGAGAGAGAGAGAGAGCACGCAAGCAGACGGGGCGGCTGGATGGCATGCTGCGGGAGTGCTTGCACCTCTTCCTTGTCCGCCCTTGCCTGGCGGGGCTCGGGATAGTGTATCTGCCGCCCCTCTGCTCTTCCTCCCTCCTCCTCACTCCTCCTCTCGCCTCCTCCCTCCCTCTTTAGATTCCTCGTCATTCCTTCTCCTCCTCCCTCCTGCCCTGCCCCTCCCTCTTCTCCCATGCTCCCCATTGGCATCTTCGTTTGTGCCCGAGGAGCTTATAGCTGCAAAGCTCGCGCGGGTAGAGGTGGTGATTGAAGCGTCCACTGGTGACTTCAACTGCACCGACGAGCAGTGCAACTGCGGGGGCGACAACATGTCGCCGCGGGAGATGTTCCTGCACAATCCGCACCAGATGCTGCACCCCCGGAATAAGCAGGTTCCCGTGGTAGATACGCCGTTCCTGACTCTGGAGGTCGCTCTCCAGATCTGTGGAGGAGCCTGGAGGAAGCCAACACCTCCAGAATGGAGGCTTCGACCTCCTGGGATGCGCAAGACATGGGCTCCTGGAGGTGTTGCCTCGATTCAGGAGCGTATGGCCCACTGTAAAGTAGTGTTATGTACGCATGAGCACTTTGACAAGGGCGCCCTCGAGGGCGCGAAGTTTTTCGCGCTTCGCGGTTCGGCTCCGATTCCTCCTCATCCTCCTCTTCTCCCCTGGGAGGCGGCGCGAGAGCGCGAAGTTTTTCGCGCTTCGCGCAGCGCGAAGCACGAAGTGGGGAGCTCTTGTTTGAACTCCAGGGTGGAAGCTTGGAGGCGAAGACCCGAGATACCCTCTACTGGCGAGGCTTGGGGCGGCGCACAGGCAGCCCCGTGAGGTGTGCCAGGACGACCTCAAGAGACCCCAGGGCAGGAGGAGGAGGAGGAGGAGGAGGAGGAGGAGGAGGAGGAGGAGGAGGAGGAGGAGGAGTAGGGGCAGTCCGGGGCGATTTCGACAAAGTGTGCAGTTCCGTCAAAGAGTGGGGGGGCCTGGTACCTTCCAGACGGGCTGCGTCTGACCCCCCCCCGCCGGGAAGCCCTCCAAGACAGCCCCAAGTCAGACCGCACACAAGTCAGAGCCCCTCCACTTTAATCACGGAGTTGAGGGCATCCCTGGGGAGCCAACTGCTGTCCTGTGCGCAGCTGCTAATCCCAAGACTGCCGAGGACCGCCAGATACCGCCGAAGACCCTCGAAGGTCGCTGGATAACAAGGGGGCAGTGGTCGGAGACCCCAGGCTATCCCATGGGGGCCTGTTGCGGCCAGGAGGGGCAACTTGCCTCTCGCGGCTGCCTGTGTGCACTACCGGGCCTGGGCTCCAAACGCATCCCATGGTTTCCATACAAGACCCCCAGAGAGTCTCGGAGGCCTCCGACGCCCCCCGAAGACCGACAGAGACCGCCGGCCGATGGGCAAGCATCGGCCCGAATGCCACCGAGGGTCGCCGACGGGCCAGAAAACCACCGAGTACCACCGGACATCCCCGAAGACCACCGAAGGCCGCCGAAGGCTGATGGCCAGATGGTCCAACACCCTTGGGACTGTCCTGGGAGCCTGGCCGCGTCAGTCGGGACTGGGGCTGCCTGGTGCACCCCCATGCCCTCGGCATCGCTCGGACGTGTGCATTTTCTCTTCGGCGAGGACCATCGAGGAGCATCCTCAATCATTTGGCGAAAAAACCACGCACGAAACCGAAAAAAGCACAGTGAATGGACGTCCGAGCGATGGCGAGTGCCCTGCCACGAGATCCGCCCCAGAATGGCGCGCAGCTGCTGGACAGCACTCCGAGGTGAGAAGACGGGACCAGCGAGAGAACCTCCGGCGACCTCCGAAACCCAGCACCGCGTCGGGGATCTGGGGCCTCAGAGGATCGAGGACGGAGGGTCGAGGAGGGAGGATTGAGGAGGATGGACCCTGAGATCCGACGTCGCGAAACAATGGCAGCATCGCGGCACGATCACGACCCGAGCCCCCTCTTCCTGCGGCACCTGTCGAGCCGGCTCGATCTGTGAGTGCCCAGGGGCCCGACACCGGGCGAAGACACCCGGTGCGAACAAATCGCAGCGCCCCGATCTCAGGCGAGGATCGGGGAGGATGGAGGATCGAGGAGGATCGAGAGGTCTGGGATCGAGGAGGGCGCAGAGAGGCTCGGGGCCCCCCTCTCGGGAGGAGGCCCTGCCGACGAGCCCGGCGGCCTCGAGGCCGCCCAGGAGGCCTTGCTGCCCATCCTCCGCCGGCGCTTCGCGCAGCCTGGCCCCGCGGGGCCAGCGTGGAAGGAGGACCGCATGCCGAGCAGTGGCGAAGCGTCCTGGCTTGCCTACAGGTACAGGCCGACCATGGAATGTTCGAAGCGCTTGCTGTGGCCTGCGCGAAACGTCCTCAGAACATTGCTGGCCGAGACCGCCTCGTTTTCGTACATCGGGTCTGTGTTCCAAGAACAATGTTGAACATTGCTGGGTTCTAAGAACATTGCTGGATGCCGTGACGGTCGGTCCCTGCTCCATCGTGCTGCCCCATGCCCTCGGCCAGCCCGTCCGAGCACGTCCGCTCCCAAATCTCCATGGCGACATGCTTTTTTCGGCCTCGGCGCCCCTCTGCTTCGACCTCGGGCCCCGGGGGGCCCGTTCTCGGGCCCCCCGGTGCCAGACCTGGGGCGAAGGACCACCCCCAGGGAAGCGGCCGGGACCTCTTCGGACGGGG
>CAUYUJ010002780.1:16782-96782 GCA_963575745.1 Prorocentrum cordatum | reverse complement strand
ACGTCAGCCTAGGGGAGGAGGTCGAGACATGCTTATAAGCACCGTCGAGTTTGGGGGGCCCTCGGCTGAGGCGCCACATGCGAACCCTACCCCTACCCCCCTCGACTTCTGAGGGGGAGCGTGGGGCTCACTCCGTTCGGGATCTCCCGAGCGAAGTGAGCCCCACCCAACCTGCGAACACGGACCCCTGAGGGCCCCTCTAGAGACCCCTCCCCAGCCTGAGCCCTTGCGGGCCCGTCTGTTGCCGTAGCCACTGTTATGGTTCGATAGGCCCCCTTCCGCGCGGACGCCCGGGCGCCCTCAGCCGCTATCAGCAGGAGGCAAGATAGAGCATCATCCTCTGGTCCTCTCGAGCTCGACTCCTCTCGCGACCCTCAGGACGGATTCGCAGTGGCTTGAGCCAAACAGCAGCGAGAAGTGAGGAGCACGTGACTGGGCAGGAGCCCGTCACACGGTGACGATGACAGACCAAGGAGGAGGAGCCGCCAGCGTGAAGCGGTTCAGCGGAGACGGCAACGACGGAGCTGCTGCCTACAAAGTGTGGAAGCGTTGGGCGAGGGCGGCGATTGTGGTCCAGAAGGCTAGGGGCACTCCAGCAGAGGCTCTGGGCCCATGGTTGTACACGCTCCTGGATGGACAGGCGGCCCTGGCAGTGGAGAACGTGGACTTGGCGGACATCAACGTGGACAACGGTGAGGAGGTGGTGTTCGACAAATTAGACGAGCGGTTTCCTGAGAAGGTGGCAGCGGATCGTCTCGGAGAAGCGATGGAGGAGGGCTTCAGCCTGCGCGTCCAGAAGCAGGAGACGACGGAGGCCTACACCGGGCGCGCGCAGCTTGTGTACGCGCGGCTGGCCAAGGAAGGCGTGGACCTGCCGTCGGTCGCCAGAGGCTACCTGATTCTGCGCGGTGCTCGGCTGGGACCCTTTGGTCGTGCGACGGTGATGTCGGCGACCCATCGGAGCTGGAACGTGGAGGAGGTGTGCACGGCGATCAGGACGGCGTTCCCAGGAGTTCCACCGGAGAGGCTCACGCAGATGGCGTTCGCGGTGGAGGAGGAGCACGGGGACACCGAGCTCGGCCCGCCGCCGGAGCCCTACCAGGAGGAGAGCGTGGAGGACGACATCACAGACGAGATCGACGCGATCGTCCAGGCGGCGGAGCCGATCGACGAGGCGGACGCGGTGGAGATCCTGGCGACGTGGAAGCAGACACGCACGGCGATGACCAAGGAGAAGTTGGACCGCGGGCTCAGGCCTCAGTGGAAACCCCGACCAGGACAAGGAGGTCATGGTGGACCGACCCGGCACGACCTCGACAAGCTCGGCCGTAGGGTGAAGTGTTTTCGGTGTAAGAAGATCGGCCATTTCAGCAGGGACTGCAAGGAGCCCCTCCCGGCCCACAGCTCGCAGATGGTGTTCGTCGAGCCGATGGACGAGGAGGACCAGGAAGAAGCACGAGTCCAGGCAGTACTGGGAGCTGCTCAGGACGACGAGGTCACCGACGGGGACTTAGACTACGAGATCAACAGCATCCTGAAGGTCCACGAGGACAATGTGCTGGCGAGGCTCATCCAGCAGGAGCGCCGGAAGCGGCTGGCGCACGAGATGAAGGAGCAGCAGGAGGACGAGTACGCGTCGGTCGAGAAGAGGGCCGCCGAGGAGGGGACGGTCCTGGGAGTGACTCACGCCGACGGCTGTTCTGTGCCAGACACGGGGTGCTGCAAGTCCCTGATCGGCGAGGAGACGTTGACCAAGCACGAGGCGGCGACAGGCAAGCAGGCGAGGTGGTTGAAGGACGCCAAGCCGATGCGGTTTCGCGGGTTCGACAATAGTGTGCAGGAGTCGGTCGGTGCTGTGGAGCTGGACTGGGAGATCAAGAACTTCATCGTGACGTTCGTGGTGTACGTGGTCCCGGGCTCCGCAGGTTTCCTGATGAGCAAGCCAGACATGAAGGCTCTGGGCGCGGCCCTGGACCTGGAGACGGACTCGATGTACCTGAAGCGCCTTGGCCTCACGATTCCCTTGAGCGAGACGGTGGCAGGCCACTATGAGATCGATTTCCTGAACCGGGAAAAGAAGGTGAAGAGGCAGGCGCACACGTCATCGGTGCGCGTGCGGGACGTGGGGAGCCCACCCGCACGGATTTTTCAGTGGGGCCGGGTCGGAGCCCACAGGCCAGGAGAATGGTGACCGAGCTGTTCTCCCCACCTCGTATCGTGCCAGTAGCGGCGCGGTGCGGGTTCTTGGAAGGTCAGAGTCTCGACAAGGTGCACGGTTGGGATGTGGACAAGGACGACGACTACAACGCCATGTGGCAGCACATCATCGAGGACGAGCCGTACTTCGTGCACATGTGCCCTCCATGCCGGAAGCTGTCGATCATGCAGCAGTGCATGCCTTTGGATCGCCGGAAGGATCTGGCACAGCATTTCAGAGATGTGAAGTGGTCGGTGAATTTGGTACACGTGGTCGTGGAGGTCGCGATCTACCAGATGGAGCGGGGCAGGCATTTTGTCTATGAGACCCCCCCGAGGTGCGCGAGCCTCCAGGTGCCGGTGATGAAGCAGCTCCTGCAGACCCGAGGCGTGTACGTGGGCATAGCGAGCGGCTGCGAGTTCGGACTGAGGTGCCCAGACACCCTGAAGTTGATGCCCAAGAGCTGGGAGTTCGTGACGTCTGCGCCAGAGGTCGCGAAAGCAGTTCACCAGCGGTGTGGAGGAGGACACGAGCATCAACATACAGAAGGCATGCTGAAGTGTGGGATCAAGCGCACGGTGTTCAGCCAACGGTACCCCAAGAGGTTGGTAGAGGCGATCGTGCGGGGCATGCGACGACAGTGTCAGGTGGAGGCGTTCAGCTCGGAGGCCGCGTGCAAGGCAGTGCAGGGAGAAGAAGAGGACGCAGATGAAACACGCGATGTACTACGTCGGCCTCACAGCTCGATAGAGAGCAGCCTCAGGAAGTTGCATGTGCAACTCGGCCACTCCAAGAACAACGTGCTGATAAGACATCTGCGACACGCACACGCTACGGAGCAGGCGATCAAGGCGGCCAATGATTTTGATTGTCCAGAATGCGAGGGCATGAAGTGCCCCAAGGTTGCTCGACACAGTACACCAGCGGAGACCCATCCCCTTTGAAGTACGTGAGCATGGACTGCAAGGACTTGCCGAGCTGGGTCCCGGGCGAGCGGATCACCTGTCTGGGCATCATCGACGAGACGAGCTCCCTGCACCAGGTGGAGCCAATGATCGGCATGGCGGAGACGTCGAAGAACCTCATGGATGCTCTCGAGCGGGCGTGGATCCGCCCCTACATCCGTCCGAAGTGGCTGAAGGTGGACCCACACCGGGCGCAGATCAGCGACGAGTTCCTCAACTGGTGCGAGCGGCAGGAGATCGAGGTGGTGGACACAGCAGGTGGAGCGAAGGAGCAGAACGGCAAGATCGAGCACCACAACCAGTTGTTCGAGATCATGCTGGAGGACGTCATCCGCGAGGTGCAGCCCCAGACGGAGACGGAGTGGCGCGAGTGTGTCGCGGAGCTGGTGACGGCCAAGAACAGTCTCCTCTCGGTGACCGGGGTGTCCCCGATGCAGATGGTCTTCGGCCGCAACCCGGAGATCCCAGGCGACCTCTTGAAGGACGACCCCGACCTGATCACCAACAGCGCCATTGTGAACGACCCGATCGCGGCGCAGCAGGCTCGGATCAGGACGGTCACGCGCATGAAGGTTCTCATGCAGCAGGACAAGCTGACGGCTCGACGGGCGTTGGACTCGCGGCCCAGAGTCGTGGCCAAGTACCTGCCCGGAGACATGGTGGCCGTGTGGCGCATGATGAAGAACAAGGGCATCCCAGGTAAGCGAGCCCACCACCGTTGGCGACCTGGTATCTGCATGGGCGAGGTGCGTGGCAACTACTGGGTGGCACTGCCGGGCGCGGTGGTCAAGGCGTCGCCGGAGCAGATGAGGCCAGCAGTGCGAGAGGAACGACACGCGTGGCGCATGGTGGAGGCAGAGCTGCGGACCAAGATGGTGAACCTGGAGCACTACAGCGGCCAGAGGTTCGAGGACATCACCGGAGGGGAACGACCCCCAGAGGGAGAAGCAGAACAGGTTCCTCCAGGTCCAGAAGTTCCAGCACCACCACCTGTCGTACCAGAGCCGGGAGAGCGAGAACCTGATGATCAGCCAACTGACGGAGACGACAAACCCCCAGAGCATCCCACCGGAGGGAGACGCGTGCGGGGCAAGCAGACCATGGACAAGAGGACGGTGAGCGAAGCCTACCAGCCGCTGGAGGGCCAGATGGATGAGAACCGCGAGGAGCAGGATGAGGCCAAGCGTCCACGGCTGGAGGAGCAGACGACCATCGACGACCCGTCCAGCAGCCAGCAGCAGTTCGGAGGTGTGACTTATCCTCCGAGTCTGCCGAGCCCACCGCTCAGGGACTCGGCGGATGCACACCTGGCGAGAGATGTGGATGAAGACGTCATCGTGGACGAGGTGGACGTTCTGCTCACGCAGGGCAGTAAGGAGATCAACACCAAGGAGGACAAGTGGAAATCACCCGAGGGCCTCGCGATGATCGAGAAGGCGTACACCAAGGAAATGACGAGTTTGGTGCACGAGACCAAGGCATGGAAGCCAGTGGACTTGGAGAAGTCGCGGCTGCTGAAGACCCAGGTGCCAGATCGGATCTTACGTCCGAGGCCGGTGCTGACGTTGCGGACGGGCGACGACGGCAAGGAGGAGGTCAAGTGCCGGTGCACGCTGCAGGGCTTCAAGGACCCGGACATCCTGGATCTGGTGCGTGAAGGACGGACGGCGAGCCCTACCATGTCCACCAACGGGAGGGCGATGCTCTTGCAGACGTTGGCGTCCTGCAAGTTCGACCTGACCATCGGCGACGTGAAGTCAGCTTTCCTCGTGGCCGAGCCGGAGGCCAGGCCGAATGGCCCGATCTACGTGACGATGCCGAAGGACTACACGCTGAAGGGCTACCACCCGGAGCAGCTCTTCGAGGTGATCAACGGATACGGACTGGGAGACCAACCTCAGCAGTGGTGGCGCACGTTCGAGCGGTACATGTTGGAGGAGCTGAAGTTCGACCAGCACCCCATGGATCCGTGCGTGTTCCTGCTGAGGGAGCCCGTGACCCAGGAGAACGCCGGCCTGGTCGCCAAGGACAGGGTGTCGGTGATCCCGTACGCCACTGGATCTGAGAGCGCCCAGCTGCGTGGTGAGCCTGGCGCGCTGTGCGGTATCCTTGGAGTGCATGTGGACGATCAGATCAATGGTGGCCGCGGTCAGCTGTGGGCCACTGCGATGAAAAAGCTTCGAGCGAGGTTTCCATTCAGAAAGTGGGTGACAGGGAGTGGGGAGTTCACAGGATCGGTCCTCACTCAGCGAGCTGACTACTCGATCGTCCAGTCGCAGTCAGAATACACGAAGGGGATCACCCCCGCGAAGACGAGGAAGTCAGCTCGGCCCGACGATGTAGCTCTGCCGTCGGAGGTGCACAACCACATTTCGACTACACAGCAAGGGAACTGGCTGGCAGGACAGACGAGGCCAGATCTGAGTTGTCAGATTTCCTTCTCCCAGCAGATCATGCCTCACCCGACGGTCGGCCAGATCAGACGCTCGAATGCGTGGGTCAGGAGGGCGAAGCAGTTTCACGAGATCTCGGTGACTTTCCAGAGTATTGTTCCAGAACGTTTGCGTTTCGTTTGCCACTCGGACTACTCCTCGAAGGACCTGGACGGGACGGGGAGGACACAGGGCGGGTACATAGGTGCGACGGACCCCTCCATGGCAAAAGGTCTCTTGGCCCCCTGGTGCCCTCTGGTCTGGAAGTCCCAAAAGATCAAACAAGGGTGTGCGTCGACACTGGCAGGAGAGAGCAAGCTCCTGAAGGCGTCTTTGGGCCACCTGGAGTGGATCATGTGCTCGTTCGCTGCCACCCTGTACCCCATGTTCTGCCTAGAAAATCGGGATCGGTATTCCAGGAAGTTCTCGGCGATCAGCGCTATCGATTGCAAGTCGGTGTTCGACCACGTGACGAAACCTGGGGCCCCTACAGGACTCGATGACAAGAAGGCCTCCATAGACATAGCGATCGCCAAAGGGAGCCTCCGAAGGTTTGGTGGTACTCTTCGCTGGGGCCCGACGGAGCTCATGTTAGGAGATGCGTTGACAAAAGATAAAGCAGAAGCAGCAGATGTACTACGAGCGTGTATGAGAGCAGGAGCGTACCAGCTAGCCGACGAGTCCGTAACCCTGGCTAAGGCTCAAAGTGAGAAGGCGGCTCGTGCGAGCCGGGCAAGTGCCCTGGGCCAGCCTCCAGGCCTGGGCCATGGTGAAGTTCGAGGCGACGGGCAGCGAAGAGCAGGCCAGGGCATTTCTGCTCGGGCTGGTGGACGTCCACCCGGACGTGTCGTCTTGCGAGGAGTCGGAGGCCAGGGTCAAGGTGAGGGCGCCAGCCAAGACGCTCCTGGGCGCCGTGCAGGCGAAGAAGGGCAACACGCCAGTGACGCTGCAGTACGTGGCCAACACCGGGAACATCCAGGTGATGACGGGAGTGGCGCTGGAGGACGAGATTCGGGACAAGTGCAAGATGCTGGAGAGGGCGTACGCTTCATGGCAAAGAGCACCGCTCGACCAGAAGCCGAAGTTGGAGATCAAGTCGCCGGCCACGGAGTTCTTCCGCAACAGCACGGTGAAGGCGAGCAAGAAGGAGATCGAGCAGGACGGCGACGAGAAGATTACGCTCCTGGACGACGAGGGATACTCCGAGGCGATGGACGCCATCCTCGAGAGCGTCGGGTGGTCTCTTTCCGAGTACCCGGTGATGAGGGACAGGATTCTCAAGACGCTGCAGATGTACGTGCCCGACGGGGAGGAGGAGGCCACCCCAAAGCGAGCACAGGCAGTCGGTGAAGACGACGACGGCACAGGCGACTGGCAGATGGGTGACAGTGTGAAGGTCAGGAAGTGAGGAGCCAGAAAAAGAGAGTAGACGAATGCGAACACGGACCCCTGAGGGCCCCTCTAGAGACCCCTCCCCAGCCTGAGCCCTTGCGGGCCCGTCTGTTGCCGTAGCCACTGTTATGGTTCGATGGGCCCCCTTCCGCGCGGACGCCCGGGCGCCCTCAGCCGCTATCAGCAGGAGGCAAGATAGAGCATCATCCTCTGGTCCTCTCGAGCTCGACTCCTCTCGCGACCCTCAGGACGGATTCGCACAACCTCTCAGAAATCGTGGGGGGTACAAGAAGGAACCCTTTTCGTTGGGGA
Source organism: Prorocentrum cordatum (assembly GCA_963575745.1). Lineage (NCBI taxonomy): Eukaryota > Dinophyceae > Prorocentrales > Prorocentraceae > Prorocentrum > Prorocentrum cordatum. The sequence goes on along the minus strand of CAUYUJ010002780.1, from coordinate 89,484 downwards.
GGGGCTCCGCGTTCCTTAAGTGTTTCACAGCTTGCCTCAGGCTTTCCTTATGTCTCCGACGGGAAATCGAAGGTTAACTTATGGAAAATGGGGGCCTCGTTCCTTATTTTGGGTTCCTTCGGTCAACGCTCCGACTGTAGGGCTAGGGTTCGCGCGTGGCCCCCTCTCGGCGGCCCTCGTCTGTCTTCGGCGGCCCTGGAGACTCGACCGCTGCACTCCTGCCGCACGCCCGGCGCCGGCGCCCAGACGTCGGGCCCCCGGTGGCTCTCGCGGGTCGGCCCGGCGGGCGGGAGGCCGCAGGCCGGGTGTGGCCAGAGGTTTGCCTGGCCAGACGACCTCCACGGCACCTGGCGAACCAAGCAGTGGCAAACCTGGCAAACCGGGCAGTGGCAGGGGAGGGTAGGGCCTGGATTTTTAGGAAACTGTGCATGCGAGCGACCTTTCATCCGATGCTTCTGTGCAATGCCATTTCGGCTGAAGAGCCCCTGGAGGGCGAAAGCTACATGCGCTTGGCACACAAAACACTTCAGCATCCGAGCAGGCTTGACAGTCCTTTCGATCCGGGGTGCTCGGACGGCACCCCTCACGAGGCCCAGAGGGCCCCAGGGGCTCCAAAGTGGTGCGAAGCGCTGGGGACACTCTGACACTGAGTTGTGTCGGCCTCTGAGGATAGCGCGCGTGACCCCCCTCCCCGCCCCCCCCCCCCAGAACCATGCCGCAGGCGTGAATCCTTGCAGCTTCCATGAGACTCTGTGTCGTCCGCGTACAACAAATCACCGCACACCATACAGTTTGGTAGTTCTGATCTAAGGCGAACGTCATAATTGTTTGCACAGTGATGAATGCGTACGGCGATAAAGGACATCCTTGCGCGATCCGATCCCTGCCCTCTGCTGCCTCGGCGTTGAGTCGCCGCCTGGGTCTTTTAAGTTGAATCCCCTTCCATCACAAATTGCCTTGATCATGTCCACCATTTGGTTAGGAAGACCAAATCTGGCAAGCGCTGGAAACATCGACTCGTGTTCGATGCGGTCGAAAGCTTTTGCCCAGTCCAATAATACAGCGAGTGCACCGGGTTTCTGTTGCAGCGTACGCGGCGTCGAAGCCGAATTGCGTTGAGCGGTTGCGATCTTTTGCTCCTCCACGTTGACATATTTTCTGTAGCATCCGAGCCAATACTTTGTAGCCGACTGCAAATAATGAGATTGGCCGGTAATTATCCTGCAACTTGGCGTCTCCCTTCTTGTACAATAGTACTTTTTCCGCCGCCTTCATTCTGCCAGGATGCGTTTTTGTTTCCAGCGTTCCGCGCAAAGGTCAAGCAAGGATTCGCATGCGTCCTTGGATGCAGATAAGAATTTCCAGAACTCTGGGTATATACCATCTGGGCCCGCCGCTTTTGAAACCGATAATGCGTTTTAATGCACACATCAGTTCTTCCATTGAAAACACCTCCGAGCTTGTATTTAGATTATCCCAGTGCGACCCTACCTAGGAGTTGGAACCCCTAGGAAAGCAGCATTAGTAGTAACAGTAACGCTAAGCTAAAGCTAAGCTAAAGCTAAGCTAAAGCTAAGCTAAAGCTAAGCCACAGCTAAGCTAAAGCTAAGCTAAAGCTAAGCTAAAGCTAAGCTAAAGCTAAGCTAAAGCTGAGCAGCAGCTAAGCTAAAGCTAAGCTACAGCTAAGCTAAATATAGCTAAAGCTAATCTACAGCTAAGCTAAAGCTAAGCTAAAGCTAATCTACAGCTAAGCTAAAGCTAAGCTAAAGCTAAGCTACAGCTAAGCTCAAGCCTCAAGCCAAGCTAAAGCTAAGCTAAAGCTAAGCTAAACGCTAAGCGAAAAGCTAAGCGAAACGCTAAGCTAAAGCTAAGCTACAGCTAAGCTAAAGCTAAGCTAAAGCTAAAGCTAAAGCTAAAGCTCCCAGGGGACTGGGGGGAACCGCTCCCAGGGGACTGGGGGAACCGCCCGGGGCGTGTTCCACTGCTGGGCCCCTTTAAGCTAAGAGAGTAAGAACCCTTCTAGGCAGAGCCTAGGTAGGGAAATATGTCCCAAAGGCTCCGTTCCTCCAGGCAGTTTGTCTGGGAAGCTGATCTTCCAGTGCTTATGTTCCAAATAATATGCTACAATGTTTGAGCTTTGGTCGCTCTACACGATGTCCCCCTCTTTGTTTTTGATTGATGCCGGCGTCTTCGGAGGTGTATTTTTGAGTCTTCGGATGGTTTTCCAGGAGCCCCTGGTCCCCGGCCACTGTAGACTTCAGCCACTTTGTTTTGTCCCGCCGCATTGCTTTCTTGATTTCTTTACTTAGTCTTGTCTCTTCCCCTGTGCCGTTTGTCCTTGCGTGGTCTCGCTGTGCCAGCAAAACCATGGTTCATTGGTCCTAAACACACCCTTACCCGGGGTCAGTCAGGGTGAAAAGGGCCGCCCGCGGGATTGGGCGCGTGCTGTTGTTCCCGATCAGCTTGTCGCGCGCGTGCGCTGGTTCAGCATCCAGGCGTCGAGGTGCATCGACGCTTTAAATTCAGGAGGGAAAGAAAGAAACACACAGGCACAATTAATCGTCGATTCCCAAGAAAATATGGGAAAATATGGGAAGTGGGGGGGAAGACAACAAACCCAGAAAATATAGGAAAATATGGGGAATCCTTTTATTTGTGTGTATTGATTTGCGTGTCCTGGTGCCCCTTCACAAATGGCTGCTTGTTTGGCTGCAGCATCGCGCGCTGGTTTTTGTTAGGGGTGCCTGGGGGCACGGGGATGCGAGCGCGGTTGGCTGCCGCGTCAGAGTGGCGGCGCCTGCCCCTTTCGTCAGGAGGGGAAAAACACACAGACACAATGAATCGTCGATTCCCAAGAAAATATGGGAAGCGGGGGGGAAGACAAGAACCCCCAAACATAGACGAAAGTATGGGGAATCATTTTATTTGTGTGTATTTATTTGTGTGTCCTGGGCCCCCTTCAGAATAAGAAGATCCCCTCCCTATCCTGGCGACTACTGCGTCTGAGCTTGCCCACAGGAACGACGTTGCAATCTCGCGCTGCCGGGGGGGCCGCAGTAGCCGCGTCGGGAAGGCTCTATGGGCAAAACTGATGCCCGAGAGCGATGTCGGCCAAACGCCACCTCGCCTAAGTACGGGTCTGTTCCTGGGGTGCCGTCGACGTGGCGTCGACGTGGTGCCCCCCAGAACATGCCTGGACCTAGCTGGTGTGATTCCTGGCGGGTTTTCCCGGGGGGGCTCCTCTGGTGACCGCGCCCAGACTTCGGAGCCGCTGTGCCTCTGCATCGAGCAATGATGATTTCCTGATTGCCCCGCGCTGACACTGGCGCTAGGTTTTTTCGCATTCGCCCCCGAATGTGTCGACCCCCCAACGCTAGAATCTGTGCCACTGCAGGCGCACCTCCGAACGAGCTGGTCTAGTTCGACAGCGATCAATGCAGAGTCGGCCATTCCGCCGATTCGAACGCACGTGCACTCGGCACCCATGGGTGCCTGGAGAAGGCAGCGTCCTGTAACGTTCAACCGGCCGTCGCTTTTACGATTGTGCAGCTGCTTTCGGCTGCGACGTGTCGCCCCCCCCGCCCCTTGCCACCCTGCCTAGGTTAGGGTAGGGGTGTCTTTCGCGATCGAGAGCGGTGGCACCTGAGATCCATGGTTGGTGTCGTCGTGTTTAGAGCCAGACTGCAATTCGTGAAGCTTCGTGCACGGCTCGTGCTACGTTCGCCGCTGCATCGTCCAAAGATTCTGTTTCGGGTCGCCTCGAACGCGCCGCGCCTCAAAATATGTTTCCCAAAATTTCGTATCCAATTGTGGTGGCCCCCTCAACGTGGCGAGGCAACATGATCGTTTGGGCTTTTCTTTGGCGTGCGTTCGAAGTGCATGTTCTACTTTGTCAACTCCGCGAAATGCCAGGTTGGCAGGGATGCTGTGCGATCGTTCAAGATATCCCTCAATATATTCATGTTGATATTTCCCACCAAGCAGAAATCGTGTTGTGCAACATGTTCTGGAGAAGGTGCGCTGCTAGCGTCCACGCCCCGGGCAGGCTGGAAGTACGTCACCGTATTAATGGCGGCGTGCTCGAAAAACGTGTTGTCAATCATTGAGCTCGTAGCCCTGCACGTTTCCAGCAATAATTAATTATTGGGCTGCGTTTGCCGTGATGGTGGAGACGAGTCCCATATATAATTTCCAAGTCGTTCTCTTCGTCAGCCTCTTGCATATCTATACCTATATATACACATATAGCCAGACATTGAACCCCCCGTAACCAAACATGCATATGTGAACACCATTGCGTTTCCTGGCCGTCGTAAAAGAGCCGAAGCAATATTTCCGATGCTCGTGATTTTTGCCAGCATGTGGGGCATACAATATTTTTGCTACGCCGCCGCTTGTTTCGAGTTTCACAGAAGCTCGCCTGTCGCCCAGCAGGCAAAAGTTTATGACGGACGCGATGGCGGATTGCGCAATGACGAATTCGACGCCTGAGTAAAGATATTCTTCGTGTCGCTGGAGTAAAACTATGAATCGCGTTCTTCGAGGGTCCTGGACAGTATTGCAAATACCAAGTCCGCATAGCATGATATGATTATTTGCAATGTGTTTCTTGCGCGCACGGAGTAACAATATCCAGTTGCACCATGGTCGGAAATTTGAACACATTTCGCATAATTTGTTCCAAGCCCTTGCACGTTCCAGGTTGCAACAAGTTGGTAATCCAAAGGTCTGCATGTTCTCTTTGGCAGCCCCACTTTCCCGGGACTGTTTGTTTCCAGCGACTACTGCCTGGTTGGGAGTGTTTTGTGTTGTCGATTTGTTGGTGTTAATTCGAAATTCGGCATCCCCGTGCTGTCTGAGTTGCCGCCTTCGTGTCCAAACCCTGGCGGCGCAGAGCAGGAAGATCAGGGTGATCAGAAGTTTCAGGATGAGGGAGAACATCTGCATCTCCACTGCTTTGTCCGCAGGTGCGGCCAGAGGTCGATGTAGAGGGTGGTGCAGTAAATGGGTGTGCATTCCCGCGCGAGAAAGTTGGAGAAACAGCCGATGGTTCTAGCACGAGGGTATATTTGTCCAATGTCGCGCTAATACTGGCATGGTAGTTCCAAGAAGCATGTGTCTCATATCCAGCTCCAGTGCCGAAGGTTTCCAGCACCAGCCAGAGTCTTTATTTTGTTGTGGTTTCTCTTTTGCCCTCGGTGGCTCCTTTCATACCGCGGCTTGCACGGGCCTCTACATTATCGCATGCTTGTTTGAGGTCTTTCACTTGGGTATTGTCTCGCAGATCCTCCAACTCTTCCCATTCCTTCATCTATGCGTATTCCAAGCCTTTTTCTGGAAAGTCTACGGTGATCGCCAGCTCCCCTCCGACGGAGACCTGCAGCGGTGAGCTTTCGATGACCTTGATCCTGTAGTCGACGTGCATGGTGTCACGCAACATGTAGTTCAGGCCAAAACAGACATTGCGAGCAGCACGGAGTGCAGGCGGTCTGTCTTACTCCCCGTGAGCGACGATATCCCTGGAGACTCGTACTGCTTAGATCGAGCAATATCTCGCTAGGTTTTCTGGTTTGCCTCAGTAGACGATCTGCCATTCTATGCAAGGACCCCGTAACGCTCAGACAATGTCTAAGGCATCGTTTGTCGAATGTTTAAGTGAGGCTGGTCGCAATGATTTCCTTGAGAAGGCGAAAAACCAGAGTTTCAGAAGTAGTTCTGGCACTGTCCGTGTCCAGCCCGCTAACCCAAAGTTTAAGAAGCACCGTGATTGGGCATTGGACAAGGCCACCGGATTGCTTAGGAGTGTTGCGCCTGGCAAGGCTGTGCAAGCCGATTTCAAGAATCGCATTGTGAATGTTGACGGTGCCAAGATATTCGAGCAGTCCAAGACGGATTTGGAGGAAGTCTTTGCGCCTCCCTTTACATTTTTTCTTTGACATAGGCGTGTTGGGGGGCTGCTGACTTGCATCACCCCTCTTCCTCCTCCTCCTCTACCCACGCCCTGCGCGTAAGGATAGTGAGCGGCCCCCGGGTTATGCAGTATCTTCTCGTTTCCGCCGTCGTGGTCGCAGATCCGCGGCATCGTTTGCAAAACGATGGAATCATCATTTTCAGGGCGTTCTTTCTGCAGACGGTTGTCCCACGATCGCTGCGCAGTTTTCTTTTCGAGTTCGCTTGCTCCGGGCTCTCCTGCCCGCGGACCCAAGGGCTCCCACGAGGGCGCGAAGTTATTCGCGCTTAGCGGTCCTCGTTCCTTCTCCCCCTCCTTCTCGTCCTCCTTTTCTCCCTTTGGGGGGGGCGGCGCGAGAGCGCGAATTATTCGCGGAGCGCGAAGCGCGAAGTTGGGAGCCCTAGGGACCCGAGAGCGCTGCGCAGTTTACTTCTTCGAGTTCGCTTGCTCCGGGCTCTCCTGCCCGCGGACCCGGGAGCGCAGCGCAGTTTGTTGCTTCCTCGGGTTCGCTTGCTCCGGCTCCCTCTGTTCCCGTCTCCTCGTCCTCCTCGTCCTCTTTTCCTCCTCGTCCTCCTTTCCTCCTCGTCCTCCTCGTCCTCCTTTCCTCTTCCTCGTCGTCCTCCTCGTACTCCTTGCTCCCTCTGTTCCCGTCTCCTCGTCCTCCTTTCCTCCTCGTCTTCCCTTGGGTCAGCGGAGCTTGCGTGAACTCTTTACTGGGTTTCACTGTTCTTTGTCTCAGGATGGTGGCCGCGGCGAATCCCGGCGTGAGCCATCCTTGGATTGGGCGAGTCTCACGATCTTGACGCTCAACATTCAGCGGTTTGAAGTGCACGAAAATGAATTATATGTTTTTCTCATTTCTCTTCCCTCCCTTCCTTTTATTATTTGTTTACTTGAGACTTGGCTTGACGAATCCATTGCTCATCCCAGTGTTCCTGGGTATTCTGTCGTCGCTCGTCGTGATCGGGACGGTCTTGGCGGAAACGTGTGTTTTTGCAGTTGATAATGTTGTTCCTTCTTGTTATTTTCTCCTCCGTTCTCCTTTTGCTGAGCGTGTCTGGTTTTTAATGCACACAGAGCTTTGGCCTGTATTGATATGCTGTTGGTATCGTCGTCCATGCCACGGTGAATCGAAGTCGACTAAATCGCTTACAGGCGAATGGAATTCGATGGTCGATCAGTGTGTAGGTCGCATTGTAACTGGCGATGTACATGCACGCGCATTGGCTAATCTTTAGCAGTCATGTTTCCCCGGATTGAACGTGTTTGAAACAGTGGTGTGTGGAGCGAGGTTGTAAGGAATGGATTCGGGTTCCTACTCGCGGTTCTCACCTCCCTGACATTATTTTTTATGTGACGCCCCGGATTTATAGCGGATCATAGCGCAATGTTGTGCTCAGTTTTTATGCTTCTGCTGCCGTTTGAGCACAATGAGCGTCGGCTGTGGCATTAAAAGGACGCAGATTGGTGATCGATCACCGCCGCTTGTTCGAGCAAGATTAGTCTTGGATCGATAAGTCGACGCCCAACATTGCTGTATCTTGTTTAATTCAAATGGTTTTATATGTTAGGAATACTTATATTCCCCCATCGCAAGCAGTCTCTGTAGTGTCGCACCCTACGATAAATCAGCACTATCTCGACGCATTCCGAGCGAAGCGATTAGCTGCTGGTGCGGACTGTTCCTTGTTGCCGCAGTTGCTTGTAGCGCTGCAATGCTGGAGGCCTTGAATGCGCACGCACAGCGTTCCCGGCAGAAGCTTCAGACTTTGGGGCGTGACAGTACGAAGTGGTGGAAGGTTTCTATTGAATTGTTGTCGCATGTGCACAAGCCTTTCTCCTCGCCACTGAAGCTTCCGGACGGCTCGTGGGCTCGTTCTGCATCTGCTAAAGCGGATGTTTTTTCACGCGCTTTCAGCAGCAAGTGGCGTTTGCTCGCCTCCGCGTCGTTCAGAAAGAGTTTTCTGATGTGTCGATTGCTGTAATTCCTCCAGACTGGTGGGGGCCCAGCATAATCCGCACCAGGTCCGCTCGAGCTTTTCTCAGCGGCCTCAGGCAAGACAGCGGTGCTGGTCCTGATCTTTTCCCTGCCCGTGTCCTGAAGAGGTGCGCTGGCAGTCTCGCGGTCTTTGTTGCGAAGCTCACTCGTTTCATTCTGCGACATGGTTCCTGGCTCTTGCAATGGCGGGAGCTCTGGGTACACCCATCGTTTACGAAGCTTGCCGTCAATAGTCCAAAGAACTACAGAGGTATCCAGCTTACTTCTCAGTTCTCTAAGGTCGTGGAGCGCATCTTCTTTCAGTTGTTCGGGCCGCAGCTGGACAGATTTGGCTGCTTCGGTGCGCGGCAGCTTGCTTATTGCCTTGGCCGGGGGCACGCGACGCAGTTTTTATTTTGTCATGCTGCGCATCGTTGCGTTATCTTCCGGCCGCCGAGGTTTATTGCATAGTTCCGATGTCAGCGGCGCCTTCGATAGAGTCGATGTGCCCCGCCTGCTTGCGAAGCTCCGAGGTTTTTCTGTCCCGGGCTGTGCTCGCGAGCTGGCTCGGCCGCCGCTCCGCTCGCGTCACTGTTCTGGGCGAGCTTTCTGAGCCCGCTCGCATGGACCATATGATAGACAGGGCACTGCGTTTGGGCCTCCGCTGCGGGGGGGGTCCGTTTTCAGATTCGTGCATGGTTGCGCGAGCCACCGGTTTTGAGTAACTCATTTACGCAAATGAGTTGAATGCGTTGCGCGTGCTCGATTGCAGCGTCACGAACGACCACGGCTACCGCATGCTCGACGAGTGCCGGACTTCCCTTCGCGGGTGGGTCGCTGCCAACCGGGTCGTTTTTTATCCAGGGAAAGAGAGCATGCAGATTGTCTCTCGCAGTCGTATTCGCGGTTCGTCATTCCAGCCATTGTGCACTGTTTCCGACCCGCGCCGTTTAATACACGAAGCCATCCAGGCTTGCGCTGGCGATTGCGGATGGTAATTACGATGTTGATTACGCAGCCGTCATTTTTGTTCATTATTCATATGCAGATATCATCTGATTGTTTGAAGCCCACATTGTGTCATGCATTGAATGCCGGAGTTGTGCGTTCCACTTGGTTCCCTCCTCCTCCCTCGCCCCCTTAGACGCTGTCCAAACGCGTTTTCTTCGTTCTGTGTCCGTTGCAGAAAAAAAAGGCTTTGCTTCATTTCTCTTCAGCCCCTCTCGCGAGCAGGCGCGACATTGCCACGTTCGAGGTAATTCATCGCGACGTTCCTGGACACGGTCCCAGCTATTTCTCCCCCTTGCCCCCCCTCCTCCCCCTCGCCCCCCTCGCCGCCGCCTCCGGCATCTGGAGGATCTTCCCCACGTGCGGGTCTCAGACGTCGCTCGTCGATCCGTGCTGGGCCCCGACAGCGTTGTAGCAGCCCGCGCAGTTCCCGACTTTCAATTTCAATCCTCACTCCAGGTTTTACTTCGTGATTATGCAAATTCGCACATGAGTGGCCAGAGTTATATAGTTGTCGCAGTCCGCTCGCAAGCCACCCTCGCCGTCGCTGCCGCGACTGGTTGCCTTTTGCTTGATGTAGGTGTTCTTGGTCTGTCCAGTCTGCCTCCCTCTTCCTCCCCTCTTTTTTTTGCTATTACGATTCCTCTCTTCTCGTTTTCCTTCTCCCTCCCTCTCGCCCTCCCCTTCCCTCCTTCCTCTCTTTCCTGCGCGTTGCTGTCGTTGCCGTCGTCCGCTGTCTCCCTCTTCTCCTATCCTCTCCTGAGTTTCTCCTCCCCGCGCGGGTTCTGAGCGGTGCTCGGTCCGCAGGCGAATTTCTCGCCCGGCGCGTCTGGCGCCTTCCTTGCCTCCTTCTCTTTTTCGTTCCCCCTCTCTTCGCTTGCTCTGCTGCTCCCTTCCCCTCCTTCCATCCCTCCCTCCCTTCCTCCTCCCTCTTCTTTTTTATTTTCTTTCTCGTTCCGCTTCCTCCTTCCCTCTCGTGCGTTCTTATTATGCAACGTTTAGTGAACCCTGGTGCTGTTGAGACTTTGCGCGGCTAATTTCATCCCTGCGAGGCTGTGTTTAGAATCCGAAATCTTTTTTCATTGGTTGTGACACTTGCGTTTCGAAGTAATACTACTGCAGTTTCTATTTCGGCTATGTCTGCGAATTCGGCGAAGACGACGTTGGTGAAACCGCCTTTGTAATGGACTCTTGAAGGCGTTGGCCCGGTCATGGACGCAAGTTTTTACCTAACAGCTTTTGCTGATAGGTTTCTAGTAGGGTCAAAAGAGAGCATCATGACTCCTCAGGGGGGTCTGGGCGGGTGCCGGGGAGGAGAACCGGGAATCGTTTTTCGCCAACAGTCACACATTTCGTGCTCTTCGACCTCCCAGAACTCCACTCCCGGGCAACATTCTGGAGAACCGGGAACTGAGCCGGGCTCGCTTTTCGCCAACAGTCACACACTTCGTGCTCTTCGACCTCCCAGAATTTCATTCCCGGGCCACATTCTGAATGCCCGGAGCTAACTGTAGGCCACTTCGTGCTCTTCGAATTCCCAAAACTCAATTCCTGGGCCACATTTTGGATGCCCGGAGCCAACTGTAGGCCACTTCGTGCTCTTCGATTTCCCAGAACTCCATTCCCGGGCCACATGTTGGATGCCCGGAGCCAACTGTAAGCCATTTCGTGCTCTTCAAGTTCCCAGATTTCCATTCCCGGGTTACATTTTGAATGCCCGGAGCCAACTGTAGGCCACTTCGTGTTCTTCTAGTTCCCAGAACTCCGTTCCTGGGCCACATTTTGAATGCTGAGGCAGGCTGATGCTGCGACCGAGGCAGGCTGAGGCTGATGCAGGCTGAGGCTGAGGCCGAGGCTGAAGGCAGACTGAGGCTGAGGCTGAAGCAGACTGAGGAGGCTGAGGCTGAGGCAGGCTGAGGCTGAGGCTGAGGCAGGCAGGCTGATGCTGAGGCAGGCTGAGGCTGAGGCTGAGGCTGATGCAGGCTGAGGCTGAGGCAGGCTGAGGCTGAGGCCGAGGCTGAAGGCAGACTGAGGCTGAGGCTGAAGCAGGCTGAGGCTGAGGCTGAGGCAGGCTGAGGCTGAGGCAGGCTGAGGCTGAGGCTGAGGCAGGCTGAGGCTGAGGCTGTGACTGCGACTGCCGTTGCCGCTGCGACTGTCATCGCGAATGCGACTACGACTGCGAGAACAGCAGAATTCTACAACTGGATTTTCATCTGAATCTTAAGGGGAATGCTTTCAGATATGCTTCTACACATCGCTGTTAGGTTGCTTTGCTGGGATAATTGTTCGACAATTTTTTGGCCTCCGGGAACCGGGCGCGGGTCGACGCTGTCCAAGTTTGACCGCGGTGATCTCCCTCTTGCCGTCAATGTCGGTGTATTTGCATTGCGATTGCGACCCTGAGGCACGACCTAGCGCGCGAACTGGACGTTCCAGGTCCTCAAGCTTTCCAGGGCCTCTGCCCCAGCACGCATTTCGTCCACAGCGGCCTTGATAGGCCGCGTTGTCATTTTTGCAGGCCGTGCCTGGAAGTTTTTCTGTTGTTTAATCACGGTTGCAATATATTGCTGGATAGTTTCGTATATGTTGTGCAATGAGCGTGCCGATGTTGGACAGCGATGCCTCGTTGCCCTTACCCTTGCCTTTATCTTCCTGCTGAGCTCCATCGGCCTCGGTGAGGTGTGTTTGGACTTGGCTTCGAAGTGCACTGGCGAAGGAGTCGTCGTCGAGACCGTCCATTCCATGAAGTGGATTGTGGATCCTGTGTTGCTTCACTCTCCCAGCTGGCCCCGGGATCGACGATGGTGAAGCAGCCCGTTGTGGGGCCTTGAAGAAGTGCTTGACAAGGGTTCCTGACGCGCGCTTGTCACTACCAACATAAGAAGGCATCAATATTAGATCGAATGGTCGGGACGAGAGTAGCGGGAAACAGAAAGGATGTAGGGGTAGAGCTTGTGGCCCGAATTCTAGTAGTGATAACTCCCATCGAATGTTAGCACTGGCGCATTTCCCAGACGACTGTGTTTGCACTGGCGAGGGAAGGGAACGTGACAGAACAATCCGATCGATCCGATACCGATGTCGATGTCGGCCAGCCCGATCAGATTCGACATTGATATTTCGAGGATGCGATGTGGCCCAAAGTTTGCACGTCGCTGTTGTGCATCCTTGCGCGTCCGATTTGACTCGATTTCGGCTCCGTGGTTGTGGTTTGGTTTGGGCTTGGGGGTCCTCCGCGGCCTCAGGCGGCCCGGCCGACATCTGCGCGCTACACCGAGGCGTCGACCGCAGTACCCAGTAGAGGTGTTGGAGCTCGGCTGTGGTTTCCGCCAGCCTCCGATGTGCGTCTTGCACCACCGGAATTCGGTCGACGTGTCCGTTGGCGCTTGCATCTTCGTCCATGCCGCCCCTCTCGCCATGAAGCAGGGGGGTCCTGAGGGCAAGGGGTCCTGGAGTCCGGTCCCCATTTCCGGAATCCCGGGGCCGCCAACAAAAACACCCCTTGGACGAGCAAGCAGTTGGTCCGGTGGGAAAGCTCACTGTTCTGGGCACGGTTCCCTCTGGACCCCGTTTCCGTTCACGCCAAGCGTTTTTTGTCCCTCTTTTCACTTAGATGCTCGTTTTGGTGACCTCCCAGCGACCCACCTAGCCGATCTGTTCGACTCTGGTTCTGCGCTAGTTCGATTACAGTTCCCTAGCTCATTTCTAGTTCGACTCAGGTTCCTCTCCAGTTCGGTTCACGTCGACGCACTCTCGACGCAGCATCGACGCACGAGTGGAGCGAGTGCCTGCAGGCAGATCCCCAGAACGAGCCCTCGGCCCGACCCTCCCCCCTCAAGGAGGCAGAGGTGGCCGCGCAGGTCCGCAACCACCTCCTGCTGCTCGCGAGGGAGAGCAAGGCCTCGATGGGGATAGGGGGGCGGGGGGGCGGGCGGCGGGCGGGCCAGGCGCCCACGGCCGCCCCTGGTGGCGCGCCGAGTGGCTCGACGGTGCGACGGTCGAAGGAGAGCACTCCCATCTCTAGGAGGATGCCTCCTCAGGGGCAACGATCGGGGGGGCTAGGCAGATGGGGGGGAGGCAGCGGCCCCCAATCGCCCACCGATCGCCGATGGGGGCCCGATAGCACCAATCTGCCCAGTAAAGGACGGATTCATTATCGGGGGCCTATCGCCGATCTATCCGCGATGTATTGCCGATTCTAGGTCGATGTGTCCCCCCTAGCCAGTCCCCCCCCCTATCGTTGCCCCTCACCTCCTGAGAGACCTGGTGGAGGACCCAGGAGCTCGCGCTACCCTGACCACTCCCAGTGGGAGTATAGGAGGCCACTCCTGGGGGAAGCAGAAGGCTACTCCAGCGAGGGGCCACATCAGTGCAATGACTCTGCGCCGCTCTCGGGCTCTGCATGGGGCCCTCGCTGGGCCTCCGGGCTACTCTGCATCTGCGGGGGCCCCTCCTGGTCCTGTAGATGGCAGGCTTTTGTGATACTTCGACGTGGGCTCGACGCGGATTCGACGTGAATCCGACGTGGACTCGACACAGATTCAACATGGACTCGACGCATTGGAAACGGATTCGACGAGGATTCGACGCGGATCGCGGCGAGACGGAACAGACAAGGTCGCCCGAAGATGCAACACAAGCAGGGGTTGTCAGGAAGAAGGTTCGGCACGAGAAGCAGAACCCTGAGAGAGGGCCGAGAGACCGGGGGCCCCGCATCCAGACATCAGGACGTTGGAATTTTGGGAGAGTTCCAATGCCGCTATGGATGGGCCGATGTCCCACCACCACTGCCACAGGTAGGAGAGGCAGGATGAGGGGAAAGAGGAGGAGGGCCTTTCCGTCCCCCTTCTCCCCCCGTCCTGCTTCTGTGTTGGTGGTAGTGGAAGGTTGGCCCGTCAGCTATGGTCACCTTGGCATCGCTCGGACTTTTGTGCATTTTTTGGGGCGAGGACCATCGAAGAGCACTGTGGGTCACCTTGCGAAACATGCCCAGGGAATGGACGTCCGAGCGATGGCGAGTCCTGGGGCCTGTTCACGGGCAGTCCTGGGGCTCTCGCGAGGGGCCCTGGCTCCAAGGCCGCGCCCTCGAGACCCGGGCCGGGGAGCCCCCCCCCCCCTCTCGTGGCCGAGGCTCGCCCCCCGGCCGGAGCAGCCCCGTCGCTCCCCTGTGTGGAAGTCGCTCTGGTGTCGGGGGCGGAAAAGAGGGGGGTGATGACTAGGGGGGGGGGGGATATCATGGCGTGGGCCATGATATTTCCCCAGATTTCATGGCGCCTCTTCTTATTTCATTACGTCCCTGGCCCCCCCGTTGGTCCGCGCACATGCCGACGGTCATGATTTGCACCCCCCCTCTTGGACACCCCCCTCTTGGCCGCTCCCGATGGTGGCACGATGTCCGATGCGGTGGAAGCCCACCTCGTCGGCCGTCTGGGCCTCTCGGAGGAGAGCCACTCGAGACAGCGCCGACCTTCCCTGCCTCCTCTCCGTTCGTGCTGGGCCCCACGGGGGCCTGTCCTCGCCACCGCCGGATCCGCCTCGAATAGCGGGTCGGGAGGGAGCCAGAGGGTCAGAGACGGGGCCGGGCCGGAGAAGCGCCCTTGTCTCAGCGGGCCCTGCTGAGCTCTAACCACCTTGGTTGGAGCTCGTTTTGAGGAGAAGGAGGAGGAGGAGGAGGAGGAGGAGGGGGAGGAGGAGGAGGAGGAGGAGGAGGAGGAGGAGGAGGAGGAGGAGGAGGAGGAGGAGGAGGAGGAGGAGGAGGAGGAGGAGGAGGAGGAGGAGGAGGAGGAGGAGGAGAGGAGGAGGAGGAGGGGAGGAGGAGGAGGAGGAGGAGGAGGAGGAGGAGGAGGAGGAGGAGAGGAGGAGGAGGAGGAAGGGGAGGAGGAGGAGGAGGAGGAGGAGGAGGAGAAGGAGGAGGAGGATGAGATCTAACCGACCTCGTTGGATCTCCTTTCGAGCTCTAGCCGCCTCGGTGAGATGTTCGCTGTGCGCGACGTGCGGCGCGCTCCAGGAGGGGCCTCGCCTGCGGCGCGCCTCGCCCTCCGCGGGGGCCGGCCGGGGGGGGGCCGGCGGAGGCCCAGCGTGGCTCGGGCGGCGGCGGCCTTCCGCGGGCGGAGGGGCGGGCAGGAGGCGGCAGGCGTAGAAGAGCGATACAGTCGGGGCCCTGAAGAAGGAACCCTTTTCGTTGGGGAGGGGCTCCGCGTTCCTTAAGTGTTTCGCAGCTTGCCTCAGGTTTGCCTTAGGTTTTCGATAGGAAATCGAAGTTTAACTTATGGAAAAAGGGGGCCTCGTTCCTTATTTAGGGTTCCTTAGGTCAACGCCCCGACTGTACGTCAGCGGTTTTGGATCCAGGGTTTCGGGATCGTTTCAAAAAAGGTCAGATCAGCGAAGACCAGTGCCACTGACCCAGTTCCACGGACCCCATTCGCCAGAGCAGCTTCCACAGACCCTGCACGACAGAAAGGGCCGTCTTGGGGCCCTTTTGGCCCATCTTAGAGCTTCAGAAGAGCGTCTTGGGTTTCTCTGGAGGCCATCTTGGGCCAGATTCGAGCTCTCTTGGGGCCAATCTGGGCCATCTAGGGGCTCTCTTGGAACTTTCAGGGTCGACTACACGTAGGAGTGACCCTTCGCCGGAGTGACCTTTGGTGCGGGCCCATTGGGCTCCCCGATCGCCGAACGCGAGGCGGTGGCGGCGTCTTGCGCGCTTGCGTTTGCCCCCCCCTCCCCCCCCCCCGCGGCCCCCACAAAGCCGCGCACCAAAGGTCACTCTTACGTGTAGCCGAGTCTGCCATTGTGTGAGTGCGGGCGGCCAGCTGGTTTTCATCGTTTCTCGTTGTGCCCCGCGGCCGCGAACAAGGGGCCAGGGGCTGGGTCCCGGTACGCAAGCGTCAGCGTTCTGGGTTCTTCCCGGCCTCCTGCCTTGGGAGCGGAGCGACACGCGATCAGCATGCACGGCGTAGCGCGTCGCCAGGCCGCTGCGCCGTGAAACGCGAGGCCAACGTTCCTGACCGTAGCCTTCTCCTCCCCGCATCAGTATCGTGCAATGTTAACCGATCCTCATCCCCATCCCGATCCTCACCATCCCATCACCCCAGCTTGGGATATGCCCCTCGAAACTCGAAGGGAGCAGCCTATATCCCCGTCTAGAATGGTACATCGACCAGTGGGATCCAGGCCACGCCAGTCGGGATAGGGGTCAGTTGAACGATGCTCAAACGTCCATGTGCAGGCGACAGAGCTGGCCCGCTGCGAAAGCAGCTGCAGAGGCACCAGGCGCAGGCTGACCTCTGCGCACGCGCTAGCCATGTGTGAGGCATGGCATATCTCGAGCAGCAGCGCGCGGCATTACTTTCTAAGCCTCCTCCGAAGACGCAGACGGTTCCTCAGCTGGCCGAAGGGTTTTTGAGAAGCCCTGGACGGCCTGCCCCATCCCCTCCTCCTCTTCTGCACCCAGCGGCCTCCGTGCGGAGGTCCAGTGCGCCACAGGCGCGCCTCTACACCCCCGCCTCTCCCCTTCGGGAGCGCCTGCCCTTGGCCAACGCCCGCAGCCTCGTTCTCTAGCTCGCGCGCAGCTCGCGCCGTCCATTTCGTTCGCGTCACAAGGGCTCTGCACCGGAGAGGCGGGTATGGCCAACAGGGGGGTCACACAGCCCCGTTGGGCCACGGGGCCGAAACGGGGCCACAACAGCCCCGTTGGGCTCCCGAGGGCTCCCCCCGAGGGCTCCGGAGAGGACTCACACAGCATGCGCTCCAACACGGGTGCGTGACTGCCGCGAACCGGCAACGCTACAAAATGGACGCGGCCATCCGTATGCACGGCCTCGCGGGCCAGGGCCTTGGGCCGCGACCCTGTGGAGACGGGGCGTATTTTCGCGGATGCCCCGCGCAGAGCGTTCCCATGCGAGCGCGTATCCACGAGATCGCGCTCCAGAATCCAGACCGCGAGGCTGCGGCGAGGATGTGGACATGTTCGCCGCTCGTGAGTTCCATCGCCGTGACGGCCCAGAAAAACCCGACGGCGCGATTCTTGAAGCGCGCGGCCCCAGAAGGGTCCCGACCCTTCCCGTCCTCCCCGGGGTAGCACGTCGTTTTTCGCCTCGGACCCGTTCTTGTGCTGGCCCAGGCTCCCGATAGCGAGCCCCAGCCGAGAGCAAAGAGGAGCGTCGGAGTTGAACAGAGTCACATCGCTCAAGAGACTCAAGAGACTAGGGTCAATGCAAACGGGGGTCAGTCAGGGCGCCGGATATTGCAGGATCCTGCAGAGCCAGGATTGCATTGACTCCTCCTCCTCCTCCTCCTCCTCCTCCTCCTCCTCCTCCTCCTCCTCCTCTCCTCTTCCTCCTCTTCCTCCTCCTCTTCTTCCTTCTCCTCCTCCTCTTCCTCCTCCTCCCAGGCTTGGGTGCAGGATCGTGCAAAGCCTGACTGATCTGGGTCTGGCCTGACCCGTGGGTCGGCAGGTCCCCGAACCGCTGGAGGTCTGGGGAGGAGCAGCAGGCGAGCGCGGTCGCCGCCTCGGCACGGAGCTCGGCCTCGGCAAGACGGCCCCACTGGCACCCCCAAGTAGGGGCCCCGAGGAGGCCGACACCGCCAGCCAACCCCGAAGAGCCCCCGGGCAACCCCCAAGCCGGCCTACAGATTCCCCAACGACGCCCCCCCAGGGGCCGTGGGAGGTCGCCAACAAATGTTTCCAAGGGGCTCCTTGGAGGCATCCCAAGGGCGCGTCCACGTCCTGCACGGTGTTCCCGGAGAGGCGTCTGGAGACATCGATTCGATCTCGGCGGGGCCGACCGAGGAGCTCAAGTCGCGATGCCCCGATCTCGTCGGTTTAAGGTCGGCGATCTGTCTGCCTCGCCTTCGGTCGGCGATCGAGCGCTCTCGAGGGTGCGCACGTTCGAGTTGGGCTCGACGGCGAACCGGGGCGGACATCTGCAGCTCGGGGCCAGGCTCTGGCGCTGCGCCGGGCCTGCCGCCACCCGGCGCCTCCGCGCGTGCGAGCGATGCTGGGGGTCGCGCGGGCGCGGCGACGAACGGCGGGGTGCCTATGAGCCGCCCCGCGCAGCAGCTGCTGCGCCTGCTGCCCGCGCGCGCGCCTGCGGGCCGCTTCAGGCTGCAGCGGAGGAGTCGGAGGGCCTCGATGTATACAACACCACGTCGTTTGGCAGAGGAGGTCAGTTGAGATAGCGGTAGTTAGACCTCGGGGGGCCCCCTCGTCGCAACGGTTGGGCGCAGCTCGGAACGTTGGTGCGTTTGGACCACGGGAGGGGTCCAGAGGGAACGATTTCGAGCTACCGTTGTCCAAACTCGCCCTGCTCCGAGTTTGTGGCCGGCCAAGGCGCTCGGCGACGGAATTCGGTGTGTGGACGCTCCACGGTCCCACAGGTTGGGGAACTGGCGCGTCCTCTTCGGCGGCGAAGTCCGAGCCCAGCCCTCGCCGATCAATGATTCAGGCGACTCGATGGGCGGCGGAGGTAGGGTTCGGAATTCGCCGCCGCCTGCCTATACACTTAGATTCTTGGCCGACCAGACGACCGGGTGTATACGTCGAGCCCTTCCCGAGGAAGGACGACCTGCGCCAGCAGGCCATCTCCGCAGAAGTCACCTGAGATGCTCAGGCCCCCGGCGATGTGATTCTCTCCGTCCAGGGCGTCTTCTTCTTGAGGAGGGGGAGGGGGAGGAGGAGGAGGAGGAGGAGGAGGAGGAGGAGGAGGAGGAGGAGGAGGAGGAGGAGGAGGAGGAGAGGAGGAGGAGGAGGAGGAGGAGGTGGAGGAGGAGGAGGAGGAGGAGGAGGAGGAGGAGGAGGAGGAGGGGAGGGAGGGAGGAGGGGAGGAGGAGAGGAGGAGGAGGAGGAGGAGGAGGAGGAGGAGGAGGAGGAGGAGGGAGGAGGAGGAGGAGGAGGAGGAGGAGAGGAGGAGGAGGAGGAGGAGGAGGAGGAGGAGGAGAGAGGAGGAGGGAGGAGGAGGAGGAGGAGGAGGAGAAGGAGAAGGAGAAGGAGGGAGGAGGAGGAGGAGGAGGAAGAGGAGCTGGAGCAGGAGCAGGAGCAGGAGCAGGACTGGAACAAGAGCAGGAGCAGGAACAGGAGCAGGACGAGCAGGAGAGGAGGAGGAGGAGGAGGAGGAGGAGGGAGGAGGAGCAGGAGGAGGAGGAGGAGGAGGAGGAGGAGGAGGGGGAGGAGGAGGAGGAGGAGGAGGAGGAGGAGGAGGAGGAGGAGGAGGAGGAGGAGGAGGAGGTGGAGGAGGAGGAGAGGAGGAGGAGGAGGAGGAGGAGGAGGAGGGGGAGGGGAGGAGGAGGAGGAGGAAGGAGGAGGAGTGAGGAGGAGGAGGAGGGCAGGAGGAGGAGGAGGAGGAGGAGGAGGAGGAGGAGGAGGAGGAGGAGAAGGAGAAGGAGAAGGAGGGAGGAGGAGGAGGAGGACTTGTTCCTCTCCGCTCGGCCTCCCGGGGCCTGCCCTCGGGCCCCAGGGCCACCACGAACGGACCCGCCACGAGAGACTGCCCCCCGGCGGAAGACCGCGCGCCGCAAGAGCACCTCGCCGGCGGCCTGGGCCCAGGCCTGGCCAGGGCCGTCCCGGGCCCCTGGCCTGTCGTGGCAGAGCCGCCCGGCCATGGTAGGGCGCAGCACGGCCCTGGCCAGGCGCGCCATTGGCGTGCCTGGGTGCCTTCTGCGGGCCGTCGGCTTCCAGCGCGGCTCCTGGACGCACGGCCTCGGCGACCTGGACGGTGAGGGCGCGGCCGCACCGGATGCCAGGGGAGGAAGCGCGCGCCGATGCCGAACCCCATGCCCTCGCTCTCGTCGCGCCTCCTCGCGGGCCGCCTCCCGGGGAAGGGAGGGGCTCGTCGCGAAAGCCGCTGGATTCGCCGCGGAGCACTGGTCATAGTTTTTTGGGCCGGCACCGCCAGCGGACGCGGGCGCGAGTGTCGCTTGGTTGCCACTGACCGGCACGCGCAGCCCTGGAGAGGTCCAGGGAGCAGCGGCGTCGGTGCTTGTCTGCCCTCCTCCGAAGCATCTGCACACCACCACCGTGCCAGGCCAGGGCCATCCTGGGCTCCAGGATGGTGTAGAGCCCCCCCTGGCCTCGGCCAGGATGGCGCATACACCAGGCCAGGGCCAGGATGGCCCTGGCCTGGCACGGTGGTGGTGTGCAGATGCCTTCTGCATGCCCTCCCCCAGGGCGGCCCCGCCGGGAGCGAGGCGGAGGCCGGCGCGGAGCTGGAGGCGACGCCCCCTTGGGCGTTCGTGGGGCCCGGCGCCCACCACGGGCTGCACGAGGAGATCTACGGGCACGTGTCCAATGCCAAGTGGAAGGTGCGGTACCTGAAGGTCGGGAAGCTATCGTCCACGCGGAAGGCGTCGGTGCCCGCCTCAATCCAGAAGGGGCGAAGAACAGCGCAGTTACAAACCTTCGGAGGTTCGCAAGGGTATCTCTTGGGTGTGCGCTGGGCCCCCTCCCTTGCGCGCGAAGCGCGCCGGGGTCGGCGCCAGAGGCGCTGCCAGGGGGGGCACTTCGCTGACCCGAGGCGTCCCCGCGCGGACCTCCGAAGATTTACGCCGGCGCCGTTCATTGTTCTTCTGCCATCACCGCCCTCGCTGCTAGCGGCCAGCCCAAGGATCGGCTGCATGAGGGGCTTCGGGAGGCGCGCGGGGTGCTTCTTGTCTACACGAGGCGTTCTGGAAAGGGCCCCGTCTTCGAGGATCAGAGGAGTTGCTATCTCTTGCTCGGCGGAAGGTCGGCGGAAGCCCGCGGAAGCAACACGGGGCCGCCTCCGCCAATCTCCGCCAGCGGAGGGCCGGTGGGACATGAGAGATGCGCTTCCAGGATTCCAAGAGGTGGGTGGCATCATTGGGGCGTTCGGGGTTTCCAGAGCCCGCCATATGCGGTCACTTTCAGGCGCCCGGCGATGTGATCTTTCGGTCCGCGGCCACAGAAGACCCGGCTTCTTCCGTGGGGCAGGTTTTGCGGTCCGGGAGACATATGGATGGTCCCGGGGTCTGAACGTCGGGGGTATCCAGCAGGGGGGGATGAGGGTCGGGGGCTGATGTGTCCCAGTTATGATGGCTCCTTCTTCTCAATATCATAATTTTCTTGTCTTTTCTTCTTGTGAAATGTATTATCATTCGTCGTCTTCTTCTTCTTCTTATCATTGTTCTTAGTTTTACGAATCGTATTATTATTATTCTTCGGCGCGCCCGAGAGAACGGCCCCCCGCAGCCGAACTTAAGGAACGACGTCTCGGTAGGAAAAAAACACGTCGTCGGAGATATGGGATTTTGTCAGGGGCCATGTCAGCGGTGGGGGGGGCTGGCCCAGGTCGCCAAAGGGGCCAGGGCATTCCAACCTACCCCCCAGGAACTTCGCTATCGAGGGCCTTCATTGTCTCCCCCCTCAGCGAATTACGCCCTGTCTCGGCAACTGTAACGGGTGTGATTAAGCCAAGGTGTGATTTGCGATCTGCGCTGTTGGGGAAATGGGTGCGCTACGTTGCGCCAAAGGCTTGGTGAGCCCTCATCGGGGCGGGGCGCAAAACTCTGTCGAGGTCCGCGCTCGCTCCCAACGGCGCGTGTCGCAAACCGCACCCTGTGCAAACCATAATCATAAAACCCGAATCATGGAACTTAGCGAAAACAGTCCCGTGGGATTGTTACAAGCATCGAGATGTTTAAACAGTCGCGGGGGACTGTTTGAAAGATTTCGAGACAGCGATAGAAAAGAGCAGAAGGGAAAAAGAAACGACGACGACTGGACGCCACATGATGCTACTGGAGGCGTTCCGCCGTGAGAAGCGGAGGAACAAGAGGAAGAGTAGGGAGGAGGACGCCGACGAAAATATGGTGGAGGAGGAAGAGAAGGTGGAGATGGGAGGGGAGGAGGGCCGAGGAGGGGATGAGGACGACTTATACATTAAGTGGGAGGAGGGGGACGAGGAGGAGGAGGTGGAGGAAAAGGAGGAGGAGGAGAATGAGGAGGACGAGGAGGAGAAGCAGGAAGTGGAAGGAGACAAATGGAGGAGGACGAATACGTCGGAGGAGAAGGGGAGGAGGACAAATCGTTGTAAATAGGAAAGGATCGACGACGATCTTTTAGCAACTCGTGCGGAGGTGGCGGAGGACGACGACGAATAATGAGGAGGAGGAGGAGGACAATGATGATGATGTTGATGCTGATGCTGCTGCTGCTGATGATGATGATGATGATGATGAGGAGGAGGAGGAGGAGGAAGAGGACGAAGAGAAAATGGGCTGAGCACAGCTGGAAAGAGAGAGAGAGAGGGGAGGAGGAGGAAGAGGAGGAGGAGGAGGAGGAGCTGGAGCAGGAGCAGGAGCAGGAACTGGAGCAAGAGCAGGAGCAGGAGGAGCAGGACGAGGAGGAGGAGGAGGAGCAGGAGCAGGCGGAGGAGGAGGAAGGAGGAGGAGGAGGAGGAGGAGGAGGAGGAGGAAGAGGAGAAACAAAAAACGGGTGCAACAGGACGGAGGCGAGGGCGAAGGGGAATATTCCGAACCAGCAGGAGGACAGAGGCGCAAGGGGCAAACGAGGCGGAGGAACTTTTAAAAGGATACCGAAGAGGAGACAAACGATAAGTAGGAGGCGGGGGAGAGAGAAATACGGCTGAGGAGGAGGAGGAGGGGAAGAGGAGGAGGAGCTGGAGGAGGCGGAGGAGGAGGAGGATAATGAGGAGGACGAGGG
This sequence comes from Prorocentrum cordatum, assembly GCA_963575745.1. Classification (NCBI taxonomy): domain Eukaryota; class Dinophyceae; order Prorocentrales; family Prorocentraceae; genus Prorocentrum; species Prorocentrum cordatum. Next base: position 66,876 of record CAUYUJ010002780.1, on the reverse strand, counting down.
CAACACATCAGTAATTAGGTGGAGGAGGAGGAGAAGGGGGAGGGGGAGGAGAACGCGAGCGACGAATAGTACGTAGGACTCGCCCTCATCCATGTCGCAATGTCTGGTTCAAGCCGTTCTTCGGTGGGGCTTCATTGTTCCCATTTCGAAGGGATCGACGAGGACCGCGTCCGCGCGCCCGTCGCGTGTTACATTTTGGGAAAAGAGCTCCCAGCCGCGAGGGCGCCGACGCCCACCTCAGACGCGCGCGACCGCAGCGATGGAGGCGACGGCGGAGGACATCGTCGAGGCCGCAGTAGCGGACAAGACGGCGGAGGTCAGCAGGGTTACAATGGCGGAGAGCAGCGCGACGAGTGGGCAGGCGGCCGCTGGAACGGCGAGGAAATTAGCGGATGGGGAGGCAGGCGGTGGAGCGGATGGGGCGAGGGTTGCTCGAGCGGGCGGGGTGGCGAGGCGAGTGGCATAGCGGCCGCAGTCGCGGATGGCGGGGCGATTGCCCGAGCGGAACCAGCGATTCCGCGGGGCACGCGCAGGGCCCGCAGCCAACGGCAGCGGCGCACGCGGAAGCCGCTCCACCGTCTGCCCCCGCGGAGACGGCGCAACCCTCGGCGGCGCCCCGCGAAGGCGACAACGGGGAAGGCGCAGCTACGATTGGCAGAGGGAGCGGCGCAGTCGCGCCAGTCGCAGAGCCGGCAGTCGCGGAGGCAGCGGCGCCCACCGTGCACGAGCTTGAGCACATCGAAAACTACGCCAACAGCTGGAACGGCAACTTCACGCAAAGCAGCGCGGCGTTGAAGTTCGCTCGAGGTGAGCTGGTTGGAGGATCGCGCTTGCGCCCGCGTCTTCAACGCCGCAGTTGCGGAGCAGATCCCGTGCATCATCAAGACCAAAAGCAGCGGGGCACATGATGGCAACGCGAGCTGGCAGTTTAGCGGCGGCAGCTTCACTCCATGATCTTGGGCGCCTCTACGATGGAACGAGCGGTGTTTGGTCCTGGCGGAAACCGCAGTCGCGGCTTGGTCAGTTGCGAATTTTGTCCGCGCCCGAATTCGCGCGACCACAACAGGCAGGCGAAAAGCGCGCGCGACGGGGGTCACGAGCACGTCAAGCTGCGCGGGCGGGGTTTGCGACGGCCCGGGCATTTGCATTCGCCCCGAATGGCCCAGAACAACTTGCGCACGCACGAGTCGCAACCCACTGGAGTGCTGCGCGCCCGCCGCGGCGCTGGCTCGGCCTGAGCGACGGGCCAGGCGCGTTCCTCTGGGGCAAGCAGGCGGGCGCCGACGAAACGTTGGGGCGTTTCGTCGGCGCGAGCGGGGCTCAGTTGTGGCAAAGGTGGCAATTGCTGCAGCAATTTGGAGCGCTTGCGCGCATCAAACCGCAGTCGCGGCGATCGCCTCATTGCGGCGAGGCGGCGCGCCGCGCTTTCAAGCGCGCGGCCGCAGTTGCGGCGATGCTGTCAGTGGCCGGACAGGCCCATCAAGTTGGCGCGCCCGCAGTTGCGGCGCTCGCAGCAGCAGTCGCGGCAGGTGAGAACGGCGAAAAAAAAACATTCGTCTTCATCCCCCCTTCTCCTTCTCGTCATTCTCCTCGTCGCCAGAATTATTGCGCGCCTTTTTCTTTGCGTGCCCTCTCCCTCGCGCACTTGGTCCCCGCTCCTCCTCGTCGTTGTCCGCGTCGCCCCTCCATTCCCGCTCTCTTGTGCTGGGCCATTCCCCGGTTGCAGTGCCGCCTCTTCGTCTGACTGCCCCCCCCCTTGTTTCCGCCCGACCAGTCGTCGCTCTCGCACCCTCGCCCGCCGCCCCCCCCCCCCCCTCCCGAAAAAATGCATCTCCGATCGCGCGCCGGGGGGGGGGGGGGGCGCCGCGCCCGCGGCGCCATGGAGCAAGCGCTGCGGCGAGCGTCTACTAGTCGAGAAGCGCGCAAGCGAGGCCGCCCTATTGAAGCGCGAGCCAGCCGAAGGGGCCGAAGAAGCTGAGCGCGCTGAAGGCGGGCCTGCAGGAGCCGAAGGTCAACCTGCCTGGGTCGACAAGAAGCTGAAGGTGCTGAAGGCGAACCTGAAAAGGAGGCAGGCGGCCCTCGCCAAGCAGGCGGCAGAAGACGCCGCCGCGGTTGCCGCAGTTGCGGAGGCGCGCGGCGCGTCCGAGACAGAGGTCGAGGAAGAGGTAGAGGAAGAGCCCGCGGTCGCGGGGGGCCGCTGCCACAGCGGGAAACTTCAGCGAACGCAGCAGGGCAGCTGCGAATGAGGAAGCGGAGGAGGAGGAGGACGAGGAGGAGGAGGATGAGGAGGGCGAGGAGGAGGTGGAGGAGGAGGAGGAGTCATAGGGCGCAGGGTCTTCTTGCGCAGGTATTTCAGAGGAGGAGCAGGCCGCTGAACTCGCTGCTCGGGCGCTCGAGCCGCTGAGCGCAGCTGGGGGCTCAAGCAGGGTGCAGCTGCGCGCGCGGACGGGCAGCGCTCAGTTGCGCGCGCGGGAGCCGAAAGCGCAGTTGCGCGCGATGGGGGGGGAGGGGGGGGGGCGACGCCCGCGCCGACGTTCCACGGCGGACCTGCGCAGCCGCGCGAAGCAATTGCGCGCGGAGCACGCCGCGGAAATCCAGGGGCAGCTGAACCTTGGGCCCGCTGTTCCCGCGGCCAAGTGGAGCGCCCAGCGGCCTCGGAGCCTGGCGCCGGCGGATCCCGCAGACAGCGCGGACGGCGAAGTTCACGAGAAGAGCGGGGGGGAGGGACAGCGCGGGCTGCCTGCGAAGGCCGCGGCGTCTCGATCCTTCTCGCCTTCGGCGCCGCGGCCGCCTCCAGGGCCGCCCCCAGGCAGTCCGCGCGCCCTGAGTCCGCAGTCGCAGAGAAGGGGTCGGAGTCGCAGCCCGCGATCGTCGCGCTGCTGGCGCCGGCTAGGAACGAGAACGACGAAAAAGCACCGGCGCGTTTCAGAGAGCGAAGGCACCATAACCCTTGCCGCTGCAGTTGCGGCCGTCTACCAGCCCTGCGCCCCTCGCCGCGTGGAACGAGCGACGAATCGCGATGGGCGATGGCGCTAAGATCCTTCCACGCTCGCGCCGGCGTCAACGGCGATCCTCGCGACGCAGAGCAAGAAGCAAGACGTGTCCGAGTGGGCTTACTGGCAGACGGCTGGGGTTCTGTTCGTCCTGTGCGACCCCGGCCTTATAGCCGCGCTGCGCGGCTTCGTCGGCGCGGAAGCCGTGGTTGCGGCAGAAGAACCGCTCGGCGGCCCGGCGGGGGCGACCCGCATCCGGCAGGGCGCGGGGGGGGGGGGGCGCTGCTGGAGGGCGGTCGACCTGGTCGGACCTGGCAGGGTCTCCGCTGGCTCGGCGCCGCGGCGCAACCACCGGGTCCCCGACGTCGCAGTTGCGGCATGGGGCGGCGGAGGACAGCGCTGCCACTGGGCCCTCAACGTGGACTTGCCTTGTTCACGAGGCACCTGGCCGCGCCCGTGAGCGAGAGGGTCGCAGCCGCGAGGTGGGGCTCGGAGCAGTGGATCCACCATGCCATCAGAACCGCCCACGAGCACGACGCGCGGCCCCTCTGCGGCTTCTTCGACGCAGAGCGCGACTTCCTGAGCGGTCTACTCGGCGGGGCCGCGGCTCGACGCGCGCTTGGAGGAACGCCCCGCCTTGGTTCATCCGAATTACGTCGCGCCCACTGGCGCGTGCAATCTGCGGATCGACACCCGCGCGAGCACCTGTCCGCCGCCGCTGCCCGACTGGCAGCGCGAAACTGGTTCTTCCGGAATCGTGCTGCATAGGGCGCCAACGTCGCGCTTGCCGACGCGGTAGTGGCGCGCAGACCGCAGTCGCGGCATTCGCGCGCGCATGAGGCCGCAGCCGATCCTGCCGGGGAGGGCCACCCAGAAGGAGCCCACCCCGACGTCGTCCCAGATGCACCACAAACGGGGCATCCACCATAACCGGATCTTCATCGAGCCCGGCCGCGGTGGACAGAGCTCCATGGAAGGGTGCCAGAGGAGCAAGTCGATCAAGAAACAGACGGGGGTCGATGGGGGTTGACCCCGAGGACCTCTGAGGCCGCAGTTGTGGACGAGCACGGCATCAACATCGCGATGGGTGCGTTGCCGCAGTCGCGGCATCATCAGCCGCAGTCGCGGTCGTCGTGGAGCGCGCAGAGCAGACGCAAATATTTCGCGATGCCGCAGTTGCGGTTCAGTATAAAGACCATAACCGTCCGATCCACCAGTAGCGCCATCACCGCTAATCATGATGACCCCTAGCACCAGCACAACCTTCAGCATCGCCATCGCCATGAACTAACGTTAGCACCGAACTCCAGCAACACAATTTTCATTAGTTACAGCGTCATCACCAAAACCATTGTCATCGCCGCCACCATCTTCGGCAACCACCCGCGTCACCGCCGCCACCATCAGCGCCGACCCCATCATCATCAGCGACGCCACTAGCATCGTCTTATTCGCAGCCGTCTGCGCGCGCAGCCTTGCGCGGGCCTTTGTGCACCCACTGCAACGCGCCAGGCGCCCGCGGATGGTCGCGGTCGCGGCGTGCTCGCCAGGCGGCGCTACAGAAGCCGCAGCGGCGGCGGAGGTGGCGGACTTGGGAACCTTTCAGGAGGCAGCTGCGATCAGAAGGCGCCGCCGGATAGGGGGCCAAGAAACAGCTCGCTCCCCAGCGCGAATGGTCACACCCTACACGAACAACCGCGGTGGCCAATGCCCTCGGGGCAAGAGGGCCCGCGAACTCGCCGCGCAGATCGTCGCGGCGGGCTTCGCGCGGGGGGGGCCGACGACGCGGGCGCCTGCGTTCATGAGTGCCCGGCGCCAGAGTTCGTGGCGAAGACGAACGACGACCCCGCCTTCACACCGTTTGCGGTCTTCGGCCGCGAGAACGCGAAGGGGTTCCTGAAGGAGTGTTTCGACCCCAGTTGCGCGACCGACGCGATGCATAGATCTCTCTTGCAATCTTATTTGCGTTCGTGTTGCGTGCGATCTTGAACGGGGCGACGCAGCCTATCCCCGCTGGCGTGGAATTCGCGGACGTGGAGCGCGCGAGGCTCAACCGCGCGCTCGACGAGGACGGCGACGACGCGGCCGCAGTCGCGGATCGCGACCCCGTCGCCAAGGAGCTCGTGCAGGAGGGGAAGTTCATGGAGGTGCTTTCCCGGGAAATCATGGATAATGAGCCCAGAGGGCGCCTTCGCCTACTAGCCAGTCCTTGAACGAGGGGGCCGACTTTCAGATGCGGACGGCTGAAGTAACAGCGCCCCGCGTTCTTCGCGGCGCCGTCGATCGTGCCCTGGCGACCGCAGTCGCGGACCTGGTGAACTTTCAGCATATCAAGGCAACCGCGTCTCGACAACTCGATCGGGTCGTCCAGGGCCCTGACTTCGCGTAGCTGCCTGATTCCGCCGTGGGGCTCGGGGGCACCGAGTCCCCCTTCGCCCCGCTGCTGCTCGAATTCTGCTAGGGCCACGTGAATCCGAAAAGGAGAGCCTCGCGACCCGGGGCCTCCAGCATCGCAGAGGGGGTTGCAGGCCCCGCGCCGCGGGCCGAGATTGCCGTGGTCACGCGAGCCCACAGTAACGGGCCTCCGAAGAAAAAGGGATTGACACCGCGGCGTGGTGCCCAGATCCAGAGGCCTTCTGGGCCAAGCCTGATATCGCGGAGTACCTCAATGCCACCCACGTGGCCACGCTTGTTTTCTTTCGCCACGTGGCCGACGCCGTTTCAGCTATGGGCGCCAGCGCAGCGCTCGAGTTCGAGGCGAATCTGGCCATCCAGACCGTCGATGGTTTCGCTGAGCACATGAATACCACAAAGATCGCTCAGTTGCCTCTCGAGGGAGCCCGCTCGGAGGTTCTCCGAAGTTGCAGGGGAGCTGTGGGCGGGGTGCCCAGGAGAAGCATCGCGCAGCACTGGTGGCCGCAGATGCGGCCCTGGACAAACTTCGGAGACCCGGCTGGTTCAAGCTGCCGGCCGCGCCGCCGCCCGGGGCGCAGGAAGCCGCAGTTGCAGCGCAGATTGGGGCCGCGCCAGAGAAGGATGCACTGCGGCGCCAAGGTGACGCAGCTACCAACGAACAGCCAGATTAGCTGGGAGCCAGAAGCGGTTCCCCAGACGCCTTTCCCGCTGCCCGTGGCCCTCGCCCTGCGGGCGCGCCGCGCGCCCGCAGTCGAGGAGTCGGGCGTCCAACTGTCGCAGGGCCCCGCGTCGGGCAAACGCCGCGCAGCTGCGACCGCCGACCTCGACGTGGAAATCATAGAGTTCTAGCCTTGCGCCCCGAAAGCATCCAAAGTGCACGAGAAGAGCGCGCGCCCTGACAGAGCGCGGGCGCAGGTGCGTTTGAAGGGGCCCGCAGTCGCGGCGGAGCCCATGAACTTCCACCCCCGCCCAGAGTTCAAGGCGCCGACAGACACTGCGCCAGCGGGTGCGGCGGAGACGGAAAGGACATGGAAGTGCGATGCTTCCGAGAGCACGCGCTGGCACCGGGCCGCGGCCAAGCTCGCGCCCGCGGAGTTGCAGACGCGGAACGGTTCCATTGGAAGCGCAGTCGCGCGGTTCAGCGTTGAGCGGCGGGGAAAAGAGCCGGCGGTTGTTGCGCCTGGCGCGCGGGCGTTCGCGGCGAGCATCAAATGCCCCCTCGCTGCAGAACGCGGCGCAGGTGAAGATGGGCGACGAACTGCCGCAGGAGACGATGGCCACAGCGAAAGCCACGGCCAAAGCGAGCCCAGGAACGCGGCGCGCGGACGAGGCGAAGCAGGCGAAGGAGAAGGCTTCGGGTGCGCCAGCTGCGAAGAAACAGAAGAAGGGTTTCGACGGCCAGGGGGGGTCGGTGCTCTGGCCCAGCGCGACCTCATTGGCGGCTGTTGGCACCGCAGTTGCGGGCGCGCGTTTGGGCCGCAGCGGCGGCCGCGGTGGCTCTGTCGCCCGTCGGGGCTTTAGACGGCAGCGCCAACGCGCAGAAACGGCTTCGCCTCGCGCTCTCGCGCCGCCACCTTCAAGGGCGAAGAGGAGGGCGAGATGGGGGGGGGGGGGGGGGGGGGGGGCGACGAGGAGGAGGAGGAGAGGAGGGGGAGGGGGAGGAGGAGGAGGAGGAGGAGGAGGAGGAGGAGGAGGAGGAGGGGGAGGAGGAGGAGGGCCAGCGCAAACCCGAGAGCCATCAACGATGTCGGAATACACCCTTTTTCCGAGCCCCCTCGCCGTAGGCCCCCGCAGCGGTTCATTTCCATTGGGGTCTGCCTCGTCGGCAGACAACCGTTTGAAGACCCGGAAGCGTGCCGAAATTTTGCTCTCGAGATTTCAGCGCCGCGGATCAACCTGATTGTTGCGCCTCGGCGATCTTGGACCGCGTCAGAACGCCGTTCTTAGGATGTCAACGCCGCGCATCAACGCAGCTGTTGCGCCCGCAAAATCCAGAGCCCTTCCGAGACCCCATTTCTGGCACGTTGATCGCGGGAAGCCGCGAAATTCGCGCGCATTTAGTGAGCGAGCGTGCGCGGCGCTAAGGCGAGGGCCGCATTTTGAGAAGGAACCGCCCTCAACCCGCGAAGCTCTTGCAATTTGGAGAAAAAAAAAAAAAAAAAAAAAAAAAAAAAAAACGCGGCGCCGAGGCGAGAGCCGCGCTGCGAAAACGGGCGGCCCTCAATCCGGGAAGCTTTTGCAAACATTTAGAACGAATGCGCGCGGCGCTAAGGCGAGAGTCGCATTTTGCAAATGGGTGGCCCACGACGCGCGATGCCCCCGCAAGTTTTAGGGCGAACGCGCGCGGCGCTAAAGGCGGGGGCCACACGCTGAAAACCACCCGCCTCCACCAGTGAAAGAGTTGCCAATGTTTAAGCTGAGGGGCCATGGGCGGTGGGGGGGTCCGAGGCGAAGCGCCGGCCCGCCTTAGAAACGGGCTTCGGGGTGCGACAGGGAGAAGTTACGTATAAGAAAGTGGAATTGACGAGGAGGGGGGGGGGGGCGGGCGAGGAAGAGGAGGGGGAGGAGGGGGAGGGGGGCAATGGGGAGGGGGAGGAGGGCGAGGAGGAGGAGCAGGGGGGCGAGGAGAAGCCGCGGAGGCAGAGGAGGAGGAGGAGGAGGAGGAGGAGGAGGAGGAGGGGGAGGAGGAGGAGGGGGAGGAGGAGGAGGAGGAGGGGCCGCGGAGGCAGAGGAGGAGGAGGAGGCAGCCGTCGCCCTGGGCACGTCGGTCTCCAGGGGCGTTGCTCAGGAATCCTACCCTGTTTTTTTTGTTTCCAACCGTCCCCGGGGGCTGGTTTCAAACCTCGCGAGGATTTAAGACAGCCCCAGGGGGCTGTCTTAAATTTTCGCGAGGCTTGACATGAAACCCGGGCGTTTTGGCCAGCCCCCTGGGATTCTTTAAAAACCTTTGAGGTTTTGAAACAGTCCCAGGGGCTTATATATATATATATAGATATGTATGTATATGTGTGTATATATGTGTATGCATGTGAATATGTGTATATATATACATATGTATATATATACACACATCAACGCAGGCGAGGCGCAGACCTCGACACGCGGCCTCGGGGCGTCGGGGAAGGAAGCGCGGCCCGCCGGGGGGCCCGCCGCGCTGCCGCTTTGGCTCCGACGCCAGCCGCTGGGTCTTCCCGCGCGCGCGTCTGCCGCAGTTGCAACCGAGGAGCCTCAGCTGCGGCGTCGTTGGCGGCTCCGCGGGCGGCGCCCAAAGCGCAGCCCGCGCATTGTGCGTCGGGCGGCCGGCGCGCGAAGACGGCCCCCATTGCGGAGGCGCGCGTCAGGAAAATCTGTATTCCCAGGCTCGATGAAGTCACCTTTGTCCGCGTGGCGACGCAGAATGATGGCCGCTGCAAGCGCGCTCGTTGCACTGGAGACCCACCGCGGGGCAATTGAGGAGGTCCAGCGCGCGGGCGGCCTCCACGCGTGCTCGGGCGAAGGCAGGCGGCGCCGCAGTCGCGGACGGCGGCGGCGAGAGCGAACGCGGGGGCGACGACGCCGACCCCGCGGCATCTCTCCAGCGCAGACGCGCGCCACAGAAAGGCTTCTCGTCTAAGCGGAAAGGCGACAAATCGCCAGGGGCGCCCGCCCCTAGGAAAAAAGTGCCCCTAGGCGCTGGGCAAGAAGGGGGTGTCGTCGTAGACGCAGACGCGGCCGCCGCGCTTTCCGTCGAAGTTCCTGCAAGGAGCCGCTTGCAATCCCCAGCCGACACAGCGGGTCGATCTGTGCGCGCGGCCAGTTTCAGGCGAAGGATGTCGCGCCTCGATGCTGCAGACCTTGGCTGGCTGCACCGCTTGACCGCCGATGACTCGAGCGTCCGCGGCGCCCCAAACCACGTCGACGGAGGCCGCGGCGAAGGCGCAGTCGCGCAGTCAGGCGACGAGGCCGCAGTCGCGGACATGGTCGACCTGGCGGGCAGCCTGCCTGAAGCTTTTACGCTAATGGCCCAGGGGGGCAAGCGGCGCTGGTCTTCGCGTTGCGCGGGGCCACAGGGGCTCTTGGGTCGCCGCCATCGCGCGCGATGGCCCGACCAAGGGAAGCGCGATCGAGATGGGGGTGAAGACGCTGGCGAGGAAGAACTGAAAGGGGAACGCGCAGGCGAAGGGGCGCGCGCGGGCCAACGTCGCACGCGAGCAGAGGAAGCAGGCGGCGATGGACCACCTGGAACTGCACGCGCCCGACTCAATCCAAACCGCAGCGGGGGCGCCCGAATTAGGCCGCAGCGGCGGGGCACGCCATGCCGCCGCCGTGGGCGCGCGGCCTTCGCAGAGGCGGGCGCGGGCCGCAGTTGCGGCCGCGCGAGGTCCGCAGTTGCTTGCGCGAGGCGCGAGAGGCCGCCCCCGCGATTTCCTTGCCGCCTGAGTGCGATTGATCGGGGGGGCCACCGACTGATTTGGGAAATCATCAAGTCATTGGGGAGATCAGCGCAAGGAAGAACGATTGCCCCTCCCTGTCTTTCGTCGGCATCATGCCACCCCCGCCCCCCCCCCCCCCCCCCCCCCTCCCCTCCCCGCAATGCGCATCGCAGCCTTTTGCCGCCCTCCTTCTCCGCCTCCGCGCCCGCGGCCGTTCCCGAGGCTCAGGGGGCAATGTTCCCCGCGGCCCGTGACGCCTCTGTCGGAGCGCGATGGCACGGCCAGGAAAAGGGCATTTATTTTCGAGTGGACTGGCGGCTGTGCGCCAGCGGCGCGAAACCAAAGAAAACCACGCGCGGCGCCGCGGGCGCGGCAGACATGGTGAAGCGCAGTAGCGGCGAGCGCTGTCCCGAAGGGAGCGAAGATGCACGCGCGCGAACAGCGCGACTGCGAAGCAAAACGGCCGCTGTCGCAGCGCGGGTGCACAGGGCCGCCCCTGCGTCACTCGCGCCCGTCTGACTGGCGCCCCGACGCCGCGCCAGGGGCCGAGGCGGCGGCGCCGGCGGCAGAAGTCGAAGCGCCAGCTCCAGCCGCCGAAGCCGAAGCGTCGGCCCCTGCAGCAGCCACTTCGCCACCGCCAGCAGCTGGCGCAGAAGCAGAGGCAGAGAGCGCCATTGCGCCAGAGGCCCCTATTGCGGCGGCTGCTGCGGCGCCAGAAGCTGCAGTTGCAGCGCCAGAGAGCGCGGCTGCGCTAGAAGCCGCAGATGCGGCGCCTGCAGTGGCGCCGCCTCTTGGCCCGGAGGAGGCAGCCGCAGCTGGGCCAGCGTCTGGAGGGCGCCGCAGGTGCTGGCGAGGCCCCTGCAGGAGTAGAAGCGAGCGCCGCTGATCCAGTTGCAGGGCGCCTGCAGCCAGCGCGCCAATTGCCGGCGGCCTGGCGCGAGTCCGACGCGCAGTTCTTCCCTTGCCCTGGCGCGAAGGCAGCGGCTGCAGTTGCGGCGCCGAGCGCGGCGCCGTTGCGCCCGCGAGCCCCCGCGGCCCCACTGGCGCCAGATAAAGGAGGGCCTGCGGCGGAGGCCCCGGGGATGGAGGCCGCAGTCGCGGCGAGAGTTCCAGACAAAGTTGTGGCGGTGTTGAGGGGGATCCCGAAGGGGGGGCCCTACGTTGGGCGCTCTGCATTTCTGCCGTTCGCCATGCGGTTCAGGCGTTGCCGTTTCGCATGGGAAGGTGAAAACGCAGGACCTGCTCGACTTCTACGCGCCGCGGGCAGAGGGGCAGCGGGCGCCGCGGCGCGCGCGCCCTGCCACGGCGCTGGTCTGTTCGACGAGGTCACGGCGCAGGATCTGCTGCCGGTCTCCGAAGAACACCAACTTCATGAGGTTCGCCATGGGGTGGCCGCAGTCCTGGCGGGCGGTGCGCTGCGCACTGGGATGGGCCCGCTGAACAAATTCTACGGCCTTCTTGGACAATTCGTTCTGGGGGCCGCCTGCGACGGGAACTGCGGCGTCGACGTGGTGGCGCCGATGCTCGAGCGCCCCGGCGATGAGCGGGCGCGCGCGTGGATCCGCCAGGGGCTCTGCGAATATGGAATTGGGTGCTGGAACGAGCCGCGGCTACACGACATGCTCGCGGCCACGCAGGAGTTGACCATGGAAGAAGTAACGGCGTGCCGAAGTTGCGGCGACGACGACCCCCTGTGCAAATCGCTTTCATAGGCGACGACTGCGGAGCAGGCGGAACACCAGGGCCCGCCGGGGGTCCGCCCGCGGCGAGCGCCACTCTTCTGGAGGCCCTGAAGTGGCAGACGGGGTTGTAAGACGAGGGTGCTCTGATGGCCATCGTGGGCGCCATGCCAGAGCCGCCGCGCGGCGAACAGATCGGGGCGCGCGAAGCGTTTGAGGTGCGGCCAAAGGACGCAGTTGCGGCTCCAAAGAGGAAGGCGCGCCCCTGGCTGCTCGGGGACCACGGCGTGGTCTGCCAGGAATTCGAGAAGCGCGCCCGCAGTGACTGTTGGCTGGGCGACTGTCGGTTGTCGCGCTGCACGCTCATGAGTTTTTTTTACGAGGTTCGCGTGGCCGCAGGGCGTGGCGGAAGACGGCAGTCTTGAGCCGCAGACGCGGGGCAGACCGCGGGCAGACGTCGCGCGCGCAGCGGCGCGGCCATGTCGAAGTGTCCACGGTTGGAAGTCATTCTGTGCGAACGGTGGCCCCGCGCGAGGTCTTCGGTGGATTTGGAAGCTGCGGCGAAGCGGACCGCAGTCGCGGAGCAGCGCCCGAAGATGCTCGCAAGGCGCACCCAGGCCTTGCTCGTCACAAAGGCGCGGCAGCTCGTGACGCAGCACTGCGTCTTCAAGCCGGGGTGCCGCCGTTGCGACCTCGGTGGCGGTTCAAGCGGCGGCGGTCCTACGGTTTGAGCTCGCGATGAGCGAGCCGCAAGTGCAAGGCGCCAGAATGGCTTCTCCAGTCGCGCTTCGAAGCGATGATCCTGAACGTGGCCAGGGTTGGCGCCGCCGCAGAGGAACTTCTTGGCGGCCAGGCTTCGGCTGCAAAGCCGCGCCTGTCCGCGAAGGGGGGCGTCGCCCCGCCGGTGGAAGCGCGCGACGACGCTGGAGCGGGTGGACGGCGAATCTCACCGCGTCGAGCGGCAAGGCGGGCATCCGCAGTCGCGGCCCGCCGCCGGCGGAGTTGATGTTCAAAGGGGGCCTGCCGCGGCGAAGGGCCTGGCGGCGCGCGCTCGCAGTTGCGGCCGCGGTGCCCGGGTGGGCGCAACGACTTCCGAGATGGGCTCGCGCCGCACAGAAGATGCCACTTCTTTCCTGCAGCGGCACTTGCGCGCGCGGCCCGGCGACGCGCAGGCGCTGGGGCAGCGGCGCGCCCTCGTGGCCGACGACCGCGGGCCCCTCAGAGCAGATGCCGTTCGGAGGCTCGCCTGGGCGCGCGGAGACGCCCTCGTCATCCATGGGGGGGGCGCAACCGCAGTTGCGCGGTCCGTGGGGGCGGACTGGGATTGGCGCGCGAAGCGCCACTACATGGCTCGCGGAACCGTGGAGCTCGCGAAGCATATGGCGGAGGGCAAACAGGCGCCGCAGTTGCGGTGGCACGGGTGCGTCGATGCGACCCGCGTGGGCGCCGCCGAAGGATTTCTGAAGACAATGATCAGAGCGCCATTGGTCAAGTTCGGCGATCTGCACATCTGCAGGGGGGGCGGCGGGGCCGTGGGCGGGGCGGGGGCAGTCGGGGAAAAGTGGGCGCCGCGGTCGCGGAGGTCGGGGCAGCGCGCATAGGGGGCAGGCCCAGGTGGCCGCGCGACGACGCGCGCCGCCCCATCCTGGATTACGAGAAGCACGGCGCATCAGGCGCAGTCTTGGCAGACCTGGGCGAGGAAGTGCACCCGGCGTGCCCGTGGGGAAATCGCAGTTGACGCGCGCGCGGCCGAGCTGGTGGCTGCGGCGGCCTCGCCGCAGGAAGCCTTCAAAGTGGCCGGAACTTTGTTGCGGCAGGTGGGCATGGAAGCTTGCTATGAGTTGTAGAAACGAGCAGCGGCAGCAACGCAGCGCGCGCGAGAGTTGTCTCGCGAGGGCGACGGCCTCCCGCGAGCCTTGACGGCGCAGCGGGCCCACGAAGCTGCGGCGGCGGCGAAACCGCGGCGATCGGCGATGGAAGCGAACGGCAGGGCCTTGGCGCCCCGAGACTTGAGTGAGCAATTCGAGAGTCCGAGGCCGCCTCGAGGGCGAGCAAAAGCGCCGCAGTTGTGGCGGAGGCGGCGCCGGCGAGCAAGTTCGCCTCGGCGCAGCGGATGCCAGAAGAGTTCAAGCTCAAGAAAAACACGATGGCAATTCTGGATGGCCAGGCTCGCGGCAGGGGCGTTCTCTCAGAAGGGGCAGGGGCGCGAGCGGGCGCGGCTCAAAGCGAAGTGGGGCGAAGAGATGAGCGAGGAACCAAACGAGGAGCGGCCAATCGCGTTCGCCGGGCGGGCGCAACGCGCGGCCAACGACGCCGCGGATGGGAGTCGCGCTGCGCCGTCGCATTTCGCGCGCAACGAGACGGCCAGGTGGCGTCGGCGGTTCCTTCGAGCGCCGCCCCCGGCCGCGGTCGCGGTGGAAGTCGAGCCGCTGCGCGATTGGAGAATTAGAGCAGCGCGGCCGCAGTCGCGGCGAGGCGCCGCCGCAGTTGCGCTTCTGTCGGGACTTAGTTAACCGCAGCTGCGGTTTTTACTTAACAGCGAAGACTGATAGGTTTCTAGTGGTGTCAAAAGAGAGCATCTGATGACTCAGAAGGGAGGTCTGGGCGGCATCCGGACAGCGAGGGCCGGGCTCAGGGCCGGGCTCGTTTTAAGCAAACAGTCACACACTTCGTGCTCTTCGACCTCCCAGAACTCCATTCCCGAGCCACATTTTGAACGCCCGAAGCCAACTGTCGGCCACTTCGTGCTCTACGATTTCCCAGAACTCCATTCCCGGGCCACATTTTGGATGCTCGGAGCCAACTGTAGGCCACTTCGTGCTCTTCGACTTTCCAGAATTTCATTCCCGGGCCACATTTTGGATGCTCGGAGCCAACTGTAGGCCATTTCGTGCTCTTCGACTTCCCAGATCTCCATTCCCGGGCGACATTTTGGATGCCCGGAGCCAACTGTAGGCCACTTCGTGCTCTTCGACTTCCCAGAACTCCATTCCCGGGCCACATCACCAGTGACCGGCGATCTTAGAAATATTATTACCCAGTGACCGGCGATCTTAGAAGCCTCTGGCCCACTTGGTTCGGCGAAGCGCAAGTCGCCGCCGTGCCGCACGGAGAACGGCAAAGCGCTCCAGGTGCAGACGTGTTGTCAACGTTCCACTTCAGATGAATGTCGTATCTTCGCTGCTACTGGGTTTGAGAACGCCAACAAACAAATTTGAGCGCTACTCGTACAAAGATGCCTTGGTTCGCTCTCGCGTTTGCAATGCTCCTCAGCCTTCAGGGGAAGGGGTGCTTTTCGCATGTGGGGCATGTGCAGCTAAGCAGGCTCGTGATTGCATATGTTCGGGCATCGCTTCTCTGCATGGTAATGTCAATTCAGAGCTGTTGTCGGAATTCGCCTCAGGTATCCGATCACCAGAGAACCCCGTGTACCAACCATTTGACCCCGACGATCAACGCAAATTGAAGAATCTTTGGAAAAGGCGCCGCGGTGCTTCTCAGCCTGCAGACTTTTCGCGCAGCACGAGTGTTTTGGTGCGTTGCCGCCACCTCGTTCGTCTGATCTACGTTGCTGCTATGACGGGCTTGGCAGCAACTGTGGATTCTGCAGCGCCATACCTAGCTACGAACGACTTGCGAGGCCTGAGGCATTACCTCGACACCGCAGACGTTGTTCAACGTGGTGGTCAGCACCCGGGGGAAATCTGTCGCGGCAACACTGCCGTGCAACTTGTTCAGTTCATGCGGCCCGTTGGCAACAAGATGGCGCGCCTGCTCTCCTCGTGCACGCCCTCGCTGCACACAGTCCAGCGGCGACAGGTGCTCCTCAGCCTTGTCCAACTGGTCTTCCAACTAGCAAACAAGCGCGGGTGCGAGGTCGATGGATGCGGGGCATACAAGTGCAAACGAATATTGGAAATCACCTTGCTGGCTGGGCTGAGTTCCAAACTGACACTGCCGCGGTTCTTGCCTGGAGACCTCCTGGTTTTGTCTGGTCGGTGGTCAGTTCCAGCCGGATCACGCGAGGGCCCGCGAAAGATCCTGCCCGGCATGACCACAGAGATTCGCGAACAGCAAGCTTTGAAAGCGATATCTTTGACACTCGGCTCCGGCGGTAATGGCAAATCGGTTCCTGTCTGCACCATATCAGCAATGTTGTGCTTCTGGAATGAACACAAGAATAACGTGCTGCAGTGGGTGCGAGAGCGGGTGCCCCAGGCACCGCCGCGGCAGGCGGCGAGCCGCTGAGGCGCCTACCGTCGCCGCCGCGGCTGCAGTTGCTTTTGTAGACGCGTCGGTGCTGATGTGGCAACATTCGCCCTCACCGCGCCGGCTCCCTTACTTTTGCCTGCGGTGCTTCTCAGCCTTCAATTGCTGTTCTACACGCATCTGTGCTGATGGGGCAGCACTGTCTCCTTTGCATGCACTGCGAGCTTTTCTAGACGCGTCGGTGCTGATGGGGCAGCACTGTCTCCTGTGCAGACACTTCGACTATTCTGAGCCGTGCCCCCCTTCCAAACAAACCATTGGTTGATAGCAGTGCCTCGTTTGCACACAGGTCTACTGCTCATAGCTAGATCTCCTTAGTACACATATCCATCTTGAAAGCAGTGCTGAGTTCAAAACTTCTGTCCCGTTTGGAAGTACATCATTTCATAGGAATGTCTCGTTTAGAAATACATCCATTCAGGGCATCGTTGAGGCGTGCGTGAAAAACAACCACCCTTGTATAGCACCCTCCTTCTCCGTCACCTCCTTCTCTCACTCTCCCTCCTGTCAGCACCGCACACACACATACAGCACAGCACATATACACACAGCACACACATACACATACACACACGCACACATACACGAATAGCACAAAACACACACAGCACACACATACACACACGCACACATACACTAATAGCATTTTCTCGGCGCCACAGGAGGCGCGCTGCGAGTGGAGGCGCTCTGCCCTGCACGCTCCCAAAGCGTGGCAGGCGTGGCATTTCCTCGACGCCACAAGGAGTGCGCTGTGGATGCGCGCCCTTTGCTATGCAAGCTCCCAGAGCGTGACAGGCGTCGCATTTCCTCGACGCCACATGCAGTTCCCAGGACCTTCCAACCGTCGCCATTCTGGTTCCAAAAGCTTTCTTGTTCTACGCGTCTGCCATCGGACGCACCACCGTGCCCTGCACGGTCTTCCTCACCCAGTGTCACCGTGCCCTGCGCGGTGCTAATCAGCCTGTGTCGCTGTGCCCGCCACAGTGTTCCTGAAGGTGGCCTACCGTGGCTACTACCGCAGAGCAGCCAACGTCCCCACTGGGTAGTCTCACGAAGAGCAGTGCTAAAACCCAAGACTTCCTAGTCCGGGTGTACATGCCCAGGGAGATCAAATACTCGTAAGAGCAGGCGCAATGGCCAGCAGATCGATGCGATACGATTCACGTGCATTCTGCTCGGCACGAACTCCGCGCACTATTGCGAGGCGACCCTCGAAGGAACTGCATCAGAAGTGAAGGCTGCTCTTGAGAAATTCCCCCCGCTCACAGCGTGGAAACTAACTCTCCAAGCTTGGCCTGGACGGCCAGCAGCAGGACGCTTATATCCACGCGTCTGTTCGAGTCGTGGTCGATCTCAAGCGCACAACGTGCGCTCCTGTTCTCCAGAGCTCTCAGGAGGAGACCTCCTTGGCATCGGCGCCGGCCCCACAGACTACTGTGGCAGACGTGATGAACATCAAGTCGCGTCGCTGCTTCGACGTCATGGCAGTGGTTCATTCCGTTTCAGACACACGCACTCCCGTGGGCCACGGTCCAGTGGCAAATGTACACCTGGTTGACGGGACCCAGACGAAACAGTCCAAGACCGCGGAGGCTGTGGTTGCTGTCTGGGGAGACGCCAACATCGAGAAATGTAGGTCACACAAAGGCGAACCGCTGCTGTTTCTCAACGTGGCGGCCAAATTCAAGGGCAACTTGGAGCTGAACCTGTCGCAGGATCGCGCGGTGGATGACGCATGCTCTTGTCCCAGAATGACCCAGCTCAAAGACCTGGCGGCGCAAGAGCACTTCGCGCAGGACCGGGGGCAGCTGACAACCGCCCATGAGGTCACATGGGACCCAGACCACGCTTCACAAATTCTCACCGGGGAGGCGCTCTTGTCCTGCTGTGCCCTTCTGGCGATGGCGTCGGAAGACCCGACCGCAACCTTGCCGCACTTGTTGCAGGTGAACGGGATGAGGCTTGAGGAGCTGGAGCCCGGCGACTCTGTGGTCGAGAGCAAAGGTCAGCGCGCATTCTTCACCACTGCTGCCCGCGATTTCAGTGGCTCTTGCAAAGTTGCCGTCTCCCAAGCGGCAGCCTTCGCGTTGAGTGGCATTGGTGCCATGGCCGAGTTCCAGAAGGTCTACGATGAGAGAGCTATCTCCTTCCCTCCTTTGGGCAATTGTCGCATAATACGACGCGCGCGCAATGTGGCTGCGGGATCAGACGATGACACGCTTGAGCGTACTTTTGTCAACACGACTGTGGTTGCAGCATCCCCGCTCCAGATAGCGCACGCCCCCAATACCTCTTACAATATCGTCTTGGCGATCCTGAAGCAGTGCCGCGAGAGCCAGGATGCCATGCTCGCAGCACACCTCTCTGAGATACGTCCTTGCCCCTTCTACAGCATGCGCGTGGAGTATCCCCCGGCGAGTGGCGAAGGTAGCGCTTCTCAGTTTGCCCGGAACTGTCACTTGGCATTGGCTCTTGTTCGCACCACACAGAAGTCGCGATGCGTGTCCACTGCGGGTGGCTTCCTCGTGTCTACACCAGGTGTGACGGACGCCTCTGACGATGAGAATTTACACGCGGTGACCATTCACGGCTATTGCTCCGTAGACAACTTGCTTTCTTTCAAAATGGACCCGCCCAACAGAGCAAAGCACAGAGTCTGCCTGTTGCTCATTACAGGCTGTTCACAAGATGCTATCACGGTGCGCAACGTAACCCGCATCGACGAGGGCGCAGTGACAGAGGCGCGGTACTTCATCAAGAAATTGAGGACACTGGGCATGCGCACAGAGCTTCAGCAATCTGGTGAGCACAAGCGGATGAATGCGTGGAGTACGACACCCGACTCAGCCAAGAAGTGCAGAATCTTCGAAGGCCACCTGTCAGGAGAAAGCTTGACATGAGATGCTGTTGTCTTGCCAGCGACGCTTCTCAGCTTGCTGTACCTCGCGTGCCTTAGGCTTTTTCGCTGCTTGCTTGGCGAATTCGGATTCGTCTTGCAGTCGGCCAGCGATGTTTGCCTCAAGTCTCTCACTTCACAGTCCCCGCTGACTCGCATTCGCCCGCGGTGCTTCTCAGCCCTCAGTTGCTGTTGTAACTGCTTGTGCGGGATTACTCACTTGGGCCCGCAGCGCTTCTCAGCCTGCCATTGCTCTTGTGAGTACCGCCACAAAGTTTTGATTTCAGCACAAGAATAACGTGATCCAGCGGGTGCAGGAATGAGTGCCGAAGGTTGTGCCGCGGCTGTCGACGAGCCCCCACCTCGGTTTCACTCGCCGCTGCAACTGAATCACTTTTTGCCTGCGGTGCTTCTCACCCTGCAGTTGCTTTTCTAGACGCGTCGATGCTACGGCGGTCGGCAGTGTCTCTTCAATCATAACATCATCATCATCAATGGCTTCGCCGAGCACCCCGCTGGAGACTCAGTTCTTACGGGTCCGTGCCCATACTACTACTACTACGACATCACACTAAATCCATTCATGGGAGTGCCTGTTTTGGAGCTACACTCATTGATGCAAGTGTCTCGTCTGAGGCTCAACCCGGTGATAGCAGTGTCTCGTTTGGACCTACATCCGTTGATAGCAGTGTCTCGTTTAGACCTCAATGCATTTATACGAAGATCTCCTTTGGAGATGCCGTTATCGGAAGCAGTGTTTCTACTGCTACTACCACTGCTCCCATCACTCCTACACGTTCACTCCACACACTACAACTACTACTTCACTGTCACCATTAGTACCACCACTACTACTTCTACTGCTACTACTAGTGTTACTATTACTGCTGCTGCTGTTGCTGCTGCTAGTGTAGCTATTGCTATTGCAACTACTGGCAGTGCCATTGCGACTGTTGCTGATGTTGCCACCGCGACTGCCACTGCGAATCCCACTCTCGCATGAATACCACAGGCAATGTTTCCAGATATGCTCCTACACATCGCTGTTAGGTTGCTTTGCCGGGATATTTTTTTATAGCAGCGCGGAGAAAACATCGTCTTTCTCGCCCTTCCTCCACAATTACTCAATATGAATATGTGCTCCCTCTTCGCCTGATGGCCTCCGGGTGATAGCCGCGCACCCTCCGCGCATTGTTTTTTTACACAGGATGCCCGGAAAATCCCGGGAAACGACTCTCGCTGAGGCGCCGGCGTCATTTTTTATATAAAAAAAGCTGCTCTCGCGCCGGCGTCATTTTTTCCCATAATGCTGCTCTCGTTGAGGCGCCGGCCTCATTTCTGCTCCCGAATCCTTCCCCTGATGGCGTCCGGATGCCCGGAAAATCCCGGGAAACGACTCTCGCTGAGGCGCCGGCGTCATTTTTTCCCAAAATGCTGCTCTCGTTGAGGCGCCGGCCTCATTTCTGCTCCCGAATCGTTCCGAATCGTGCTCCCGCTGCAGCGTGGGCCTCATTTTCGGATCGGTGTTTGGCCTCCGTCGTTCAGGATGGCGTTCTCGCCCCAGCGCGGGCCTCTTTCTCGCGCGCCCATCCGCCCGCCACCACCGCGCCGCACCGCCACCACCACCACCACCACCACCACCACCACCACCACCACCACCACCAGCACCAGCACCAGTACCAACACCACCACCACCAGCACCACCACCACCACCACACCACACCACCACACCACCACCACCACCACACCACCACCACACCAGCCACCACACCACACCACCACCACCACCACCACACCACCACCACCACCATCACCACCACCACCACCACCACCACACCACCACCACCACCACCACGACAACCACGCACACACGCACGCACGCACGCACGTGCACCACCACCCACTACGCACGCGCGCGCGGAGCCACAGGTCCGCTACGACACGCGTCCGCGGATAGAGAAAATCAGCGCCATGGTAAGGGATGGGAGGGAGGGGTAGGACGTCAGATATGACGCGAGCGCACCTAGCTTGTCTTCCCCCCCTCCTCCTCCCCCCCCCCCCCCCCCCGCCCCCCCCTTCTCTCCCCCCGCCCCCCCCCGCGCCGCCCCGCTCCAGGACCTCTTGATCCTCTAGCAGGTGTTGCTCTAACCCTTCTCGCCCCCTGTTCCCCGCGCGATAGACATTCGCGGCCCGCTGGGCCGCCGCAGGCACCTCGCCGCAGCGGCCTGACCAGCGGCCGGCGCCGCCGCGCGGCCGGCCGCCCGCCCTGCTGCGAGCTGCGCCTCTGGTTCCGGAGCCCAGCATGCCGCCGCGGAGCGCGCCCGCGCCAGCGAGGCCGCAGTCGCGGGCGACGGCCACGCTGCGTCCGGAACCGACAGCTTCGCGCAAGACGGGGACAGCTGCGGCGTCTCCTTGGCGGCCTCCGCCGCCGACGAGAAAGACGGCGGGGCCGCAGTCGCGGCGGGGGGATGTTTTTGCGCGGGGGCCGCAGTTGCAGCAGCGCGCCAGGGAATGAAGCGAACCTGGGAGAAAGAGGCGAGCATCCAGAGAACTCGCCGGTCGCCAGATGCGCAGCAAGGCCAAGTCCTCGGGCGCGAGGAGAAACGCGGAAGGGGGCATGGGGGGGCGGGCTTCTGCCTTCGCACATTCGGGGGCGCGGCGGCGAAACCCCAGCGGCGCAGAGACGAGTGCTCGCAGATTCGCGCAAGCCCTGCGCAAATCCTCGCCACCTGCGAATGCGACGACGAGCCGTTCGAAGCGCTGTCTGGGAAACGCGACCCGGCCGAGAGCGCGACCGCAGTGGCGGGCGACGCGCTCGCAAGGCGAGAGCGCTACAACTACTTGCGCGTCAAAGGCGGCCAGTCGCCGCTGCGGCGGCGCCATTGACCCCGTCGACTTGGCGAGGCTCTTCCACATGAGAGAGGTGGCGAACGCAGGGGGGCGTCTGCCAAAGATGCTCCAGGGCCGTGGTCGCGCGCGCACCCATGGGCGAGTCCGCGGCGCATCGAGCTCGCACTTTGCTGTCGCGGCGGCGCGCGCGCAACTAGTTGGCCGGCGGGATTCGGGGCGCAGAAACTGAACGAATGCAACAACTGGTTCGTCCAGCACGTCCAGCAGCACAACGTGCAAGTGTGCATGGCGGACCTCAATGTGCGCATTTTCGACGTCGCCAACCACTGCCGCAGTCGCGGCTTGGCCGTCGACGCGGCCGCGCGAACCCCCGGGGAGACCGCGGGCGGGGCGCTCAGGGCAGACAGCGTGGCGATTGCGTTCGTCGGCCTGCCTGGGGCCCGCCGCATCGCTGAAGGCCCGGGCGTCTTGCGCAAAGGCAGTGGCGGGCTCTTGGCGCAAGAGAAGTCCGACGAGTTCCTGGCGCTGGATTGCTAGAACGGGCCTGGGATGCCGTTGGATACGTGCCTGCTAGAGAAATCTACCCGGATTGACAAGTCGCGCTCTTCTCTGGCGCCATCTGACGCGCCCGAACCGCAGTCGCGGAGTTCGATTGAAAGATGGCGCAGGTCAGGCGAGAACCGCTTTGGCCGAGGGCGCGGATCTAGAAGAGTGGGCACCGCGCCCATTCGAAACCCGACAGAAAAAGTCGAGAGTCGACATCTAGATCTGGGAAAGGCACGGAACGGGGCGCATTTCCTCTTGCCGGTGTTCAGGCGCGACCGACCCTGCGGTTCGCCGCAGAAATTAGCGAAGCGGAGAGGCTCCTAAAGCGGAATGAGAAGCGCGGGGGGGAGAGGGGCGACGGCAAGGGCGACCAGGGGGAAGGCGACCAGCAGAAGGGCGACCCGCAGAGGGGCGGCCAGCACAAGGGCGACCAGCAGAAGGGCCACAAACGCAAGGGCCACCTGCAGCAGGGCACGGAGGCCGCAGCCGCAAAGTTGTGGGCCGCACTTGAGGCGCAGGACGGCGGCGCCACTCGCGCTGACACGGTTCGTGGCCCCGATGCCGCAGCAGCGGCTGGGCCGACGCCCGCCAGCGCCGCCGCGGACGGGGGGCGCCGCGGCAGCGCGACGAGAGGCAGCGGTTCCTGGCAGGATTGGGGCAATGCCAAATGGCGCTCTTGGGAGTCATGGGGTGCGGGATGGGGATCTGGGTCGTCGCGAGATGAGGGCGCCGCAGTTGTGGTTGAGACGCCGCAGTCGCGGCCTTGCGACCGCGAGCAGGCGGCCGACGGCACTGCGTCAGCTCCGTCGACCATTTCTTTGGGCTGCGTGGTCAGCTACTGGGTACCGTGGCCGCCGCCGCAATGAAACGGCACTCGGGGCATCGCAGCGACAAAATCACCACCGCCGGTTTCATCTTTCAACGTTCTGAACATCTAGTTTAAAAAGTACCGGGGGATTGTTTTAACCATCCGCGATCGATTGTGGGACGATCCAAACTGATGGTTGCGACGATGAGCGTTTTGTTTCAGATGTTCTTTCGCCGCACCAGGCCGCTCGCCAACAGCTTGCTCAAAAAGAAGGCTGCGGTCGCAAGGTGCGCTATGTGTGCCCGCATGCTGCTGCCCGCGCGCCAAGCCCGCTCGCTCAAAGTCCTCATGCAAAAACCAGGTCCTATACTATTCGAAGGAAAATTGCATAAGCCGAAACTTTCGGAGCTCCGCGCGGATTTCTTGGATCGGCGCTGGACAACCCTCCCTGGCGCGCGAAAGCGAAACGCCTCAGGGGCGGCGCCAGAGGCGCCGCCAGGGGGGCCGCAGCGCCGATCCAAGAAATCCGCGCGGAGCTCCGAAAGGTTGTGTTTATGCCATCGCTTGAGTGTCTAACTGGCTGTTTCTCGAGCGTTCCTCGTTCACGCTGGCGCCTTTGGGGCAAAAGCAGGGCTGCGTTCCTGTAGCGTTCTTTCGTTCCCCCCTCTCTCTCGCGCGTGGCCGAGAGGAGGATATCTACCGGGCGATCCGCGAGGCGTACGGCGCTGGGGGCGGCGAGGGCGAGCAGGGCCATTGAGGGCTCACGCCAGGCGGGCGCGCGCCCCGGATGTGACAGCCCCGCGCCGGGGCGCGGGCCCGATGTTGCGAGGCGGAGGCGTGTGCACATCCTGGAGCCGTCTGGGGGTTGGAGGTTGCCCAGCACTGGTTCCGGCCAGGAAGGGCGGGCATGGTTCGAGGTTTTCGTTCGGGAAGGTTTTTTGTTGTTGCCTTTTTCGGCCTCCAGGGGGTCGTTTTCGGGATCAGGGATTATAATGGAAATGGATCCGGGGTGAAACACTGCACCAAAGGGACCCCAAGAGGGGTCCGGGGAACGGATTTCGCTTCATCCCCCAGTCCTGTCAGGGGCCCCAACCGGTTCCTCACACCCCCAGGCCGCCTCCAACGTGCACATTCTCGGTGCGATCGACCGGGCCTCGCCTCGGGAGGCTCTCCATCAGCTGCGCGTGCGTGGCCGCTCGGCGGTGCGATCGAAGTGGCTGCGGAGGTGGTCCCGCCTCGGGGCGCCCTCCAGCAGTTGCGCCTCGCTGAGGGCGTCCTGGGAGTCGTCCCGAACGGCCGGAGGATGTTGCGAGGCGGGGGTGTGTCGACTAGACGTAACAGTGACCTTTCGCCGGAATGGCCTCTGGTGCGGGCCCACCAGAGTCCCCGATCGGCGAACGCGATGCGATAGTAGCGCCTTGCGCGCCTGGGTTTGGTCCCCCCGCGACCCCCAGAAAGCCGCGCACCAAAGCCAAGTGGGGAAAAACCACCCCGACCCCGGTAATTGGCGCTTACTAAACGGCCCTGGGCGTTTACTGAAAAGCCCTGCCCTGTTCGATTCCTCCTCTGGGTGCGTTTGCCGAACGCCTCTGCTTGTCGGGTTGCTTCTTGTGAGGGCGGCTGTTCTGCTCCCTGCACAGGCCACTCCTACACAGGGCCACTCCTGTGGGCAGCCGAGCGTTTGCAGATGCACTCGGTGCCCTCGCGACGGCCCTGCCGCGTGCGTGGCGGGCCGCCCGCCCTTCGGGCCCGCCCCGCGGGCCGCTGCAGGGGCGCCTGGCCACCTGTGTGCTCGCAGCCCCGGCGGCGAGCCGCGCGCCCGGGCCCCCTCTGCCGCTCCCCTTGGCATCGCTCGGACGTGTGCACTTTTGCTCGGCGAGAGCCATCGAGGACCATCCTGGACCCTCGAGCAGCAGGAACACGCACGAAGCCGAAGGATGCACGGGAAATGGACGTCCGAGCGACGGCAAGTCCCCCGAGCTCCCTCGGGAGGTCAGCAGCTCCACGCAGCGCTTGCACCAAGTCAGGCCTGTCCCTACAGGAGGGAGGTTCAAAGATAGTCAAGAAATGGTCTGGGGACCATTGTTTGACTATTTTTGAGCATTCGGGGAGTATTTTTCTACCATCTCTGATTTTTCGCCCAAGATCCCCCTGTAGGGGGAGAGGCCCGACTCAATGCTTGCACGTGGGGGCTCTTGTCAGGAGGGAAAGAAACACACAGACACAATGAATCGTCGATTCCCCCCGAAAATATGGGAAAGTATGGGAAAAGTGGGGGGGAAGACAAAAATCCCGAAAATATAGGAAAATAGGGAATCTTTTTATTTGTTTGTATTTAATTTGTGTGTCCCAGGGCCCCTTCATCTTGCGGGGTGCTCTCCGGGGTTCTCGCCGCGTGGGCGCACCGTGGGCGCTCCCTGCGCCGGGTGGCCTCCCCGAGGTCTCGCCCCGTCGGCGCCCGTGCACGCGGCCGAACCGCGCGCTGGGCCCCGCCTTCCCGCTTCCTCGCCCGCCCGCCCACCCCCCTGCCCCGCTTCTTCAGGAGGTGGATCGACCTCCTACAGAAGGGGCGTTGACCGAAGGAACCCTAAATAAGGAACGAGGCCTCTTTTTCCCATAAGTTTAACTTCGATGTCCCATCGAAAACCTAGGGAAAACCTAAGGCAAGCTGTGAAACAATCAAGGAACACGGAGCCCCTCCCCAACGAAAAGGGTTCCTTCTTCAGCGCCCCGACTGGGCCCCGCTTTCCCGCTTTCCCGCCCGCCCCCCCCCCCTGCCCCGCTTCTTCAGGAGGTGGATCGACCTCCCACACGTCGGGGCCCTGAGGAAGGAACCCTTTCATTGGGGAGGGGCTCCGTGTTCCTGGATTGCTTCACAGTCTGCCCTGGGTTTTCCTTTGGTTTTCGATGGGAGATCGAAGTTCAACTTGTGGATGAAGGGGGCCTCGTTCCTTATTTAGGGTTCCTTGGGTCAACGCTCCGACTGTACCCTGACACGTCGATTCAGGAATTTGCCGTTTTCGGCTCGCGAGAGGGCGCCGCGGCCGTCGTTTTTGCGGGTCCAGGTCCGTCGGTTTCGGTCCCAGGCGGTTTTCACTAAGGGGAGGTTTACTAAAGGGAGGTTTGTCCACCGCCGCTTCTTGCTTCTCTGACACAGGGCCACGGTGTTGATGCTGCGCTGCACTGTCATCGCCTCGCTGTCCTGGGGCGTTGCTGTGTTCTTGCTCGCTAGAGCATGCGACACGTGTGGGGGGGGCTGGCCACTCTGTCAGTGCCACGCCTTCGCGTGGCGTTGCCGCGGCCCTGCTCTGCACGCACACCGCTCGAGACGGCGGAGCGCTCGAGAGATCCGACTCAAAATGCCCCCCCCTCCCCCTTTTCTTGCTCCTCTGCCACAGGGCCCCGCGGGCGTGTGGCGTTGCCGAGGCCCTGCTCTGCACGCACACCGCTCGAGACGGCGGAGCGCTCGAGAGATCCAGCTCGGGAAGAGCGAGGTACGAGTGATGACGTTCTGGTGTGGGCGAAGCCCTAAAGGGAGGGGTTCCAGGGGAGGGGGGTAGCGTGCGCATTTGGGTGTTAAAGGCCGTTTTCGGGTTTTCCTTCGGGTTTTGGCATGTGTGAGTAATTTCGGCTTCTGTTTCTGAAGCGCTCTTTCCGTCTCTGTGCCGGCCCAGGTCTACGGGGCTTTCGGCAGCTATCATCAGTTTTCTCGTCGTCGTCTTGGGGCCTCTCTTGGAGCTAGAGCTAAAGGCAGGTGTCTTACCACGCTCTGGGACCTCAAGGCCCCTGGGGGCGACCCTGGCGTGAAGTTTCCTCGCGAGGCGGGGGTGGACAGACCTCCGACCCGGACACGTCGATTCAGGAATGGGCCGTTTTCGGCTCGCGAGAGGGCGCCGCGGCCGCCGTTGTTGCGGGTCCAGGTCCGTCGGTTTCGGTCCCAGGCGGTTCTCACTAAGGGGAGGTTTACTAAAGGGAGGTTTGTCCACCGCCGACAGATCGCCGCCGATACTCAGGCCTGACGAAAGGGGGGGATTGGGAAAGGGGGGGTACGAAATCCCACCGAGGGGCCCATTCCTCGATGCATGGCCGCCTCCCGGCGCCGGGAGGTGCCGGGAAGATCAGCGCCGCGAGCTGATTCTCAACCCCCCCCTTTGCTATCCCCCCCTTTCGCCTGGCTCGAGACACAGCCAGAAGCTTTGGGGTGGCGTGTCGCTCCGCCGGCGCTGGCCCACCGCGCTTCGAAGCGAAACGCTGGCCGCGTCCCAGCTCCCGGGCGCCGGCGTTCCGAGCTCTGCCCAGCTTCCTTGGCATCGCTCGGACGTGTGTATTGTTCCTTCGGCGAAAACTATCGAGGAGCATCCTTGATCATCTGGCGAAAAAACCAAGCACGAAACCGAAAAAAACACAGGAAATGGACGTCCGAGCGATGGTGAGCTTCCCGCTCCGCGGAGCAGCGCGACGCGCTGTCCCCCTGCAGCGCATCGCGTGCCGCCGGGGCCGGCGCCGCGACACGCTCACCAACGGTTTCCGACCCCGAAGTTTCCCACAGCCACGGGGGTTTGCCTGGCCGGCTTTCTAGGACTTTCTCTGTTCTTCCAGCTCGGTTCCACTCCTCCCTCTTCCTCCTCCTCCTCCTCCTCCTCCTCCTCCTCCTCCTCCTCCTCCTCCTCCTCCTATTATCATTCCTCTCGGGAGGTGATGATGATGAGGATGGTGCAGAGGAGGGCCAGCAGGAGGAGGAGGAGGAGGATGTGGAGGACGAGGAGGACGAGGAGGAGGAGGAGGAGAAGAACCGAGTTTGAAAATCAAAAAGCCTCAGAGGATCGTCTGGGCAAACCACCGCGGCTGGCCGCAGTGCTTCCATTCCAGCGGTTGTCCTCGAGCTCGGGCTCTGGGGCCCACAGTAGCCAGCAGGAGCGGGTCCCGGACGAAAGTCTAGCACAGGGGAAGGAGGTCGCGCATGGAAGAGCTCACATCGTCGGATGTCTGGGGGTACGAAAGCAGCGGGGACAAAGATCGACAGCAGTGCCTGTCCATTTGGGGCGGGACTCGCTGTCGGTGTCACCGCGGGCGTTGTCCGTCTGAGACATTGAGCGCCCCCTGCCCAGCAGCGGCCGCTGTTGGGCACCGACCCAATTCTTCCATGCACATTTCAGGCGCGCCAATTCACCGCTTGGGGAAACGATGTCCTGGGACACCAGGCCAGGAGGCGTCGGGCAAGGTTGGGTCCCAAGGTTCCCGAATAGATTCATGTGACGCCTCGCGAGGTCCGGGAACATCGCTTCCCCGGAATACGTACACACACATATTTATATATATATATATATGTGCACAAGCAAACAAATACTAGCCTCCGACCGCTCTCGCTCGCCCCCCTACGCGTGTTCCCATACCTCGTCGCCTCACGAAAAAAGTCAGAACGTTTTTCTTTGAATTCGCTTTTATTTGAGACTTTGTGACGATTCTGGAGGTTCTCATCGCCACAGCTGGGCGCAACTCGAGACATGTATAGTGGCGAAAGAACAAACCATCTGCAGGTGTGAATGCCGCAGGGCAGGTGGGAAGAGAGGGGGGAGCTCACCGTGTGACGGGTATACCAAAAGTGGTGCGGCGACGAAATGCGGATTGCACAACTTGGGAATTCGGCGTGGCTCCCTCTGAGGCCAAGAAACGCGTGTGGGGTGCGCCGGAAAGGGTGCGGCGCCGCCATGCGGACTGTGCCGCTGGGGCCTTCGGAGGGGCCTCCTATGGAGCCGCAGAGCGCATGAGGGGTGTGTTCAAATAGGTGCGGGAACGCATGTGAGCCCTGCCACTGAGGCCTTTGGTGGAGCTCCCTCTGGGGCCACGAAACGCGTGAGGGATGCGCCGAAATGGGTGCGGGGACGCATGTGAGCACAGCCACTGGGATTTTCGGTGAAGCTCACAATGAGGCCACGACGCGCCTGAGGGGTGCGCCGAGATGTGCGCGGGGACGGTGACGACGACCACACCCTCTTGCAGCTGTTCATGAACACGCTGCTCGGGGTCACGGGGTCGGCCGCCTCCGCGGCCGAGGCGAACCTAGTAGGCACTACGCCGCACTATGCGTCGTCTTTGGACCTGTAGAGGTTAGACGACCTGTAAGAGTAACATGAGCTTTTTCAGCTCACTACGCAACACCATAAGCGTGCATACGCGACAGTACTGGCATGACTTCGCACCGCCACCCGCTGCTGCTGCCGGGCTTTTCTGAGTGGCCATCGGCGGGGCCCGCAAAGGTCAACGGGTCGCGGCGGTCGCCCCTAGGATCACCCTTACGGCATCATTTCGGATTGAGGCACCGACTTGGTGACGAGGGTGTTTCGGCCAACACATCGTCAAAGTCCTCTCTCTGTATGATTGCTGGACGGGCTCCGTGGGTGCCGGCCCATGCGGCTTTTTGGCCGATGCGGGTTTTTGTTGGTTGTCGTTCTGGGGGGTTTTGACAGCGGGGGCGTGGTGGCCCCGCGTTTTCACCCGGCCAGGGTCTGCCGCGGGGCTGCACTGATAGTTTTTGTTTACGCTGTGCAGTCACGACGCGGCATCATCTGAGTGCCACATCTTCTTTGTGGGGTCACTCCAGAGTGAGGGTGCTCCGCTTCACCATTCGCGCATTGGCGCGGGGACGCATGTGAGCACTGCCACTGAGGCGTTCGGTGGACTTCCCTTTGGGGCCACGAAACGTGTGAGTGGTGCGAGATGGGCGCGGGAACGCATGTGCGCACTGCCACTGGGGCCTTCAGTGGAGCTCCCTTCGGGGCTACGGAACATGTGAGGGGTGCGCCGAGATGGGTGCAGGACGCATGTGAGCACTGCCACATGGGCCTTCAGTGGAGCTCCCTCGTATGGGACCACGAAGCGCTTGCGGGGTGCGCAGGCAGAGGGCAGAGGCACGGATGGGAGGAGGGAGGAAGGAGGAGGGGCAGGAGGAAGGAGTGAGACACTGAGCGCTACTGATTCAAAACGGGGACCCAACAGGGTGGCTGGGAACGACCAGGATGGACCCCGCCTGCGAGGGGTCTGGGGGGCATGCTTTTAGGAAGGTGTTTGGAAACGTTCCGCCCCTGGGGGCCCTTACTGGGCCCAGGTGACGCCAAAGACTGGACCGCGGCATGCGGCAGCCATTCGTCGAAGCCGCGAGGCGCGACACCCCGTGAGCACCCAGACCTTTTAGGGCCCGCCGGCCAGGGCATGCAGGGTGTGCGAGGCGGGTTGGGAGCCGCCTCGTTTTCCGTGTGACGACCCCGACCTGTCCGGTGGGGCAAAACTGGCCCCGCGGGGATCGAGTAGGGCATCGACTGCCCCAAAATTAATTTTCCCGCAGAGTCTACGAACAAAATACGCGCAGTGCCCCGTAGATCTGCACACATACACGCACACACACGCACCCCCCCCCCCCCCCCACACACACACACACACACACACACACACACGCACACACACACACACACACAAACACAAACACAAACACAAACACAAACACAAACACAAACACAAACACAAACACAAACACAAACACAAACACAAACACAAACACAAACACACACACACACACACACACTCTGCGTGCTTCCTGTCTACTCGGCGGGAAAGTAAATTTTGGAGTAAATCCATTCTGTAGTCGATCCCCTATTGGGAGGAGGAGGAGGGTGGAGGAAGAGGAGGGCGGAGGAGGAGGAGGAGGGCGGAGGAGGAGGAGGAGGAGGAGGAGGAGGAGGAGGAGGAGGAGGTGGAGGAGGAGGAGGAGGAGGAGGAGGAGGGGAAGAGGAGGAGGAGGAGGAGGTGGAGTTGGAGGAGGAGGAGGAGGAGGAGGGGGTCGAGATCTGCCAGGGCCGCCGCCGTGCCGGCGCCACACGCCAGAGGCTTGGGCGTGTCCGCTCCGCTCGGAGACGCCTCTCGGCCGCCTCTGCGGCTCACGGACCTCTCTCTCTCCGGTGGCCGCCCGCCTCTGCGGCCAGTGCGCCCGGGGGCTGGCACCTTCCAAACAGCGGGGAGGCCGCGAAACAGAAAATATGTGTATGCGTGTCCTTGAAGGCCTAGCTCGGAGACGCCTCTCGGCCGCCTCTGCGGCTCACGAGCCTCTCTCTCCTGTGGCAGCCCGCCTCTGCGGCCAGGGCGCCCGGGGGCCGGCGCCTTCCAGGCAGCGGGGAGGCCGCGGGAGGGAAGGTGTGTGTGTGTATGTACGGGACGTGAACGACCACAGCCACTGCTTTTCTTTTGTTGCCGCCTTCCAGCCAGCGGAAACAAAGCAGTGGTTGTGGTCATTTTCGTTAAGCTTGGCACCAGGGAAATGACCACAACCATTGCTTCTTTTTCGGCCGGCTGGAAGGCAGCGCAAACAAGAAGCAGTGGCTGTGGTTAGTTTCCTGAACAGCTGTGTGTGTGTGTGTGTGTCCCCGAAAGCCTGGCGTTGCGTTTTTGTCACGAAACGCGCGTTTTCGCTCGGCTTGGGGCCCCGGGGACCTCACATATCGATCGGGCTCGAAAGATGACGCAGGAAGATGAGGTCTAGGGCTCCGGGCGTGATTTTTTTACGATGCTGTAATTTTTCGCTACCTCGGAGCTCATGTGTGAGTGTGTGTATTTATGATCCCAGGTTGAGGGCTCACGGGCTCCCCCCCAGATACGATGGGTCCCAGGACTCCACGCCCCCCCCACTCCCCAGATGGGATGGGGGGGGGAGGACGGCGACGGCGACGACGACGACGACGAATGTGACGATGACGACGACGACGACGACGACGACGACGACGAAGAAGACGACGGCGACGACGACGACGGCGGCGGCGACGACGACGGCGACGACGACGACGAAGACGACGGCGACGACGACGACGACGGCGCTCTCCTGGAGCACCACACACGCCACACCCACAGCACCACACCACACCCGCAAGGGGGGGGACCCATCGTGGGGGGCGGGGGGGGCCCGATGCTATCTGCATGGTGGCTGGGGCGGGGTGTCGGGCCCCTGGACCTGGATCATGTATGTATGTGTTTGCGCGTGTAGGGGCGAGGATAGGGGGGGAGGAGAGCGGGGGAGGATAAGCTAGGTGCGGTCGCACTCCATCTGACATTCTATCCCTCCCTCCCATCCATTCCCATTGCGTTGTTTTCTTCCGTATTCGCGGACGCGTGTTGTAGCCTGACCTTTGAGACCTGTGGGGCAGGTGGCAATTGTGGGACTTATGCGATATGTGGGACCTGTGGCACCTGTGGGACTGCTGTGGCCTGTGAGACCTGTGGGACCAGTGGGAACTGGATCTGTGGGACTTGTGGGACTTGTGGGACCTTCGGTACTTGTGGGCCTTGTGGGACCTAGGGGACATATGTGGCATGAGGGGCGTGTGAGACTTGCGACACCTGTGAGACCGGCGGGACCTGTTCGAGCTGTGGGAATCGTGCGGCCTGCGAGGCCTGCGAGACCTGCGGGACCTGTGGTACCCGCGGAACACGTGGGACCTGAGGGACCCGGGGGACCTCTGTGGAACCTGGGAGACCTGCGACACCTGTGGGAATTGTTTGCGGGACCTGTCGGACCTGTGGGACTTGGGAGACCTGCGAGACCTGCGACACTTGGATCCAGAAAAGTGGCCCACGCTGGGGCGAGAGGCGAGAGCGCCATTCTGAAAGACGGGAGCAAATCGATCCGAAAATGAGGCCCACGCTGTAGAACAATCGGATTGTAATACTACATATGAGAAAAACCAAGCCATGACATCTTGTGTGAAAATACAGTACGCGGAGAGAGCCCAGCATCTTCCAGACAGATTCGGGGGTGAGAGGAGAGTTGCATTCATATAGTTGTGGAGGAGGGGAAGGGGGAGCACGAAGAGGAGGAGTCCGTAACCATTTTCGCTCAAATCCGTAGCGAGTGGCTCAGGGACTAGAGCTCTTTTGGCGTGGGGGGGTCGCGGCCCCATCTGCTTTCCCTTGTCAGCACCAGGCTGTGCATACCTTCGAGGTACGGTACGCTGCCGCTCTTATGATTTTGTGCACTGGTTGCTGTGGATGGCTCGCGTCATGCGCGGACGTGTGCCAACAAGAGGGGCGGCCACAAGGTCAGCTGTGGGCGGAGGAGCTCACGCTACCGCTCTTGTTATTCTGCGCACCGGCTGCCATGGATGGCTCCCGTCATGCGTGGACCGGCCGCGGGTGGAGGACATCCTGCTGGCAGGAACCCAGTCGCTCGCACGACCCGCACTAGCTCGACAACCCTTGGGGTCCATGGGAAGGAAGGAGGGATCTCCGCCTGCCAGCCGCTGGGCTGTGCTCGCGCCTCGGCCGCAGTGTATGCCGGGATGCCAGGGAAGGAAGCCGCCGTGAGCGTAAACTGCTGGTGCTCCGCGCGGATTTCTTGGAGCCGCGCCGGCCCCCGCCCACCCCCTGGCGGCGCCTCCGGCGCCGCCCCTGGCGCGCTCCGCGCCCCAGGGAGAGGGGTCCAGCGCAGATCCAAGAAAGCCGCACGGAGCGCCAAGGGTGAATCGTCTCTGACCCGTCGCCCCGCAGCCGAGTGGCCTCGAATGTGTCCGATCGTCGCTTCGTCTTGCCACGATCTCATTCTCGCGGTGACGTCTTGGCTTCAAGCTCTATCCTGGGGGCCCCGCGGCGGATGGGCGCCCCGTGGCTGGCGGCTGGTCCGTGGGCTGCCTCGGTCGCGACCGCTTGGATCACGCAGTGCCCCGCCTGCCCAGAGGCGCGGGTCACGTGCGGGAGCTGCCCCGCGTGCAAGGGGTCGCCGGCGTTTAGTTGCGGGACCTGCCCTGGCTGTCCACACCGCCCGACTTGCAGCCTGGCCTGCGGTGCGGGCCCGGGCTGGTGGGCGGTGGGCGCCGCCCTGGCCGCCTGCTTGCTGCTCGGCTTCGGCGGCGCCGGGCTGCTGCGGGCTGCTGGGTGGGTCGCCGCGCGGGCGGCGGGGCTCGTCACCGCCCGCGCCGAGGGTAGCTCGACCGTCGCGCTGGTGGTCCAGGATTCGGAGGCGACCGACAGCGGGGCGCGGGCTTGCTTTCGGGCAGTTCGTGCTTGACCTAGCTCAAGGGCCAGATGGCCCAGCGCACGCTCGACGTGCCGGAGCCGCAGGTATGCGTGAACTTCGACGACAGCGACATCTTCAGGTGGCACCACCGACTCCTGTTGGTGCAACTGAGCCCGGGCGTCTTGGTGGCCGCAAGTCCAGATGGGGAGGTGCTCGTGCTCGACCTCAGCGGTCACCTGGTCGTCGCGCTGCGCCGCGCGTCGGCCTTACCAGGGTGCGCGGCCAGGTGTATGCTTTCGGGGAGCTGAGCGACGAGGACATCGAGGCGCTCCGGGTGGAGGCGCGCGGGCTCGCCGTCGTGATGGGCGTGAGCGCCCCCACGGCTCCGCCCAGGGCTACCGTGTCGTCTCGGATCCAGGCTCTCCCGACTTCGGCAAGGAGCTGGACCTACAGGTGTCGGGCAATCCAGAGCGGTTGGTGCATCGCGACGCCGTCGGCATTGCGATGATCAGCGAGGAGGAGGGATCGATGGGTCTCGGTGGAGAAAACCCAGGAGGCCGACGAGGAGGACTGGCGCGCGGAGAAGAGGCGGGGGCCGGGGCGGGATCCTCGCATCTCGCCGATCTCGCGACGTGGGCCAGGCTATCATGTCGTGCTCTCGGACGCGCTAGGCAGGATGAACTCGCTCGAGATCTCCGACTGGCCTTTACGCGGGCCGAAGGCCCTCCCCGAGCTGCTGACTGCGGTGGTGGCGACCGGGCTCACGCTCACGTCGTACTGGGGGTTCTGGGTCTCGGAGTCGGGTGTCTTGCGGAACGCGGGCGTCTTGCAGGAGATGCGGCGCCTCCTGAATGTGCTGCACCATGTCGTGACCTACGACCTCTTGGACACATCGAACCTGGCTTCGTTCAAGTTGGCGGGGCGCCGTGTGCTTCATATTCAGCGCGCGGCGAAGCGGTGCCCTCGTCGCCAGAGCTTCAAGGCCCGGGCCCGATGTTGAGCAGCTCCTTGGACGAGAGCGGCGGGGCGGCGACCTCAAAGTTCGATGCCTTCGTGGCGGAGGAGTAACGCGCCCGGGGGATCATTCTCAAGCAGGAGCGGCTGCGCCGCGAGGAGCAGGAGCCCGAAGCGAAGAAGGACGACAGGTTGGGCGACGATCGGAGGCCCCCGACACCGGACCCGAAGGCCAAGTCGAAGCCGAAGGGCCGGGGGCCTGGGAAGAAGCAGTGTTGTCGGCGCCATGGCGGCGCCGATGTGGCTGGGCGCTCCGCCCGGCCTTCCCTCGCCCCGTTCGACCATCGCAGCCGCGGATGCGCGTCGAGTTGGGCAGCCCTCCGAGGGGGTCTCCTCCGAAGGCCGGACTCTGTCCACAGTTTTGTTTCCTCTTCCTCAAGGCGAGGGATTCTTTCGTCGGCCTCGCCGAGGAGAACGTGCCGCTTTGCGTCGGTATCTGGCTAGGCAATCTGCTCGTGCTGATGATCGCGACCGTCGGTATCTCGAGGCCGTGGGAGCGCTCGACGCCTTGGCGGCCGCGCGGGCTGGGTGGCGTCTCGAGCCTCGAGCGCCCTGCAAGCAGAGGCCGACTACCGCTCAGGAGTCGGTCATCAAGCGGGTCCGACATCGCGTCCGCGGCTTCGGCGAGCGCCCGAAGGACATGGACTCAGCTGGAGCCTTGCAGGAGTTCCTCAAGTGCAAGGATGCGCAGTCTAACGGGGGCGCGCTGACAAAGTCAATGTTCTCAGACGAAGTCCCGAGGATCGGCCTCGGCAGTTTCGACGCATCTCCCCGAGGCGCGTCGCCAAGGTGCTCAGCGACTTCGACTCGGACGCGGCGCGGCCCGTCGCCGCCGTCCCCGAGGAGGAGGACATCGTCGAGCCGTGCTGGGACCCTTTGCTCAACCTTCGAGTCCTTCAGAACCGTGGACGCCTCGTCGACTTCCGTCGGCGCCTCGCCGCTCGCGGGCTGTCGGGCGGCCGCCGACGGCGGCAGGCGCGCGCCAGCGCATTCTTCGTGGCCAAGAAGAACGGGGGCATCTGCGTGGCGGTCGACGCCCGCCAGCCGAACCAGCTCCACAAGTTGCCCCCGCGCGCTGCGCTGGCGTCTGGTGAGGCGCTTGGGTCGATCAACCTTCTGGACGCGATTGACGCGAGCCCCGAGGGCCTCGCCGACTTCGACGGCTGCTACGAGTCACTTTGCGCTGGCTCGTTTGACCTCATGGGCGGTTTCTACCAGTTCGCTGACCCGTCCTGGGAGAGCTGGATGTGCTTCGACGTTCAGGTCACGGCCGACGAGCTCGGGATCGACGCGATCTATGACGCGAAGCTCCAGCGCCGAGTGCCCCCCGACGAGCCGATCTGGTCGTGCTTCGCAGCGCTGCCCATCGGGTGGAGCTTTGCGCTTTGGATCTGCCTTGAGGTTCTCGTCAACGCGATGGATGTGGCCGGGCTCCCGCGCGACGCCCGGTGCCTTGACGAGGCTCGTGCCCCGGCCCAGTCAGTCGACAGGTCGCCGCGCGTCGATGATGGGGACTTCATCTCTTTCATCGCCTCGGCGATCAACGACCTGCTCGCCGGGCTCACCGACGAGCTCGACGGGCGCGGCCTGGACTGGCAAGAGCTGGAGCGGGCGCAGCCGGGGCTTGTCATCCTGGGGATGGTGCTCCACGGGCGCGAGGGGGGCTTAGGCGCACCTCGAAGCGCGCGTGGCGGCTCTACCTCTCGCTGCACCACGTGATGCGAGAGCCCTGGCTGGCGCGCTGGCGGCTGCGGCGGATCGGGTGCACTTCTTCTCGGTCCTGCGGCCGGGTCTCAGCGTGCTCGGCGCGTGCTACGCCTTCGCCGGCGGCGACGGCGAGCCGGCGCCTGTGGCCCGACTACCTCCTGATGTGCCTGGAGAGCTTGCTACGACAGCTGGCCTCATCTTCTTGGGGGAGGTCGACCTCTGCCGCGTGCCGTCTGACGTCGCCCTCACCACCGACAGCTCGTTGCGGGGCTACGCGGCGTGCGAGGCGAGGCTGGAGCCTTGGGAAGTGCTGGCGACTACCCAGTGGCGTGAGCGGCAGCGCTTCGTCGCCGCGGAGGCCGAGGTTGCATCCGACGACGAGCTCTACGAGGGCCGGGCTGTGGACTTCACCGACCCGTCGGAGCCGCTGCCGCTGCGGGCCCCGCCGAAGCTGCGCCGCGCCGTGGCGAAGCGGCGGCGAGTGGAGCTGGAGATCGGGGTGCCGCCCGAGCCGCTGGCGGACGCGCTGCCGGACCCGGGCCGCTGGACCGAGCGGCGGAGGGGGTCCTGGCGGCGCCCTGGGAGGATCCACGCCCGTGAGGCCCGTGCCGCGGTCGCGCCGCTTTGGAGGGCCGCCGCCGACGTGGCCTCCCACGGCAAAGAGATCCTCAGTCTATGTGACAACATATCGTCGGTCATCGCTTTTGAGAAGGGCAGGGCCACCAACTTTGAGTTGCTGGCGCAGTGCAGACGCGCTGCGGCGGTGCGCCTCGGGCGCGAGATTCGCTGGCGCCCCCGGCACGCCCCTGGCATCTACAACGTCGCGGATCACGGGGGCCGAGCTGCGAACCGAGGCGAGCTGCGCGCAGGCTGCTATCGAGGGCGAGGGGCTCTCATGGCGCCGACCCAGCGCAGCCGCCGCGAGCTGGCGGCCCGACCCGACGCCCGAACAGAGCTTCAGATCCAAGGGAGTGTGGCCGACCATGTGCGGCCAGAAAGCTACGAGTGTTTTTCTACCGATGCATCTTCAGCTTCCTCTTTTCATCACCCCACGTCCTTCTTTGCCTGTGTGTGAGAGAGATCGGAGTCAGCCAGTTCGAGACATTCGGGATCGGGTCGACGACGAGCTACATGATGAGCATCCCAGAGTACGCGATTACGGATGACCCAGATGTTGCCGACCCGACGCGGTTCAAGGGATCCTTGGAGGGTTCTTCAACCAGCCGTGGGTCCTCGACAGCGCCCCCCCGGACGTCTTGGGCAGCCTGGCGCTCTGCGTGGAGGGCCCGCAAAAGGTATTGTACCACGCGGGGCTCTCGGGCATCATCGTGGCTCCTTTGAGGGCCGCGGGCGTGTCTCAGCCTTCAGGGTCTCGAGCACCTCGCAAGGCCTTCTTGGAGCTCTTCGCGGGGGCTGCCAACCTTGCAGGGGCGCCCACAGGCGTGGCTTTCGGGTTATGGCTCCTATGGGCCCCAAGTACGGGCCCCGCTGTGACTTCGCAAACCGTAGAGTTCAGCGTCTGGTGCTGCACTGGCTCAAGTCTGGCGAGCTCTGGTGGGTCCATCTGGGTGCGCCTTGCACGCGGCGGGCCCCCGCCGGCGGGAATCGAGAGCCATTGCCGGCGGAGCCCGGAGGTGTCTCGGGGCCCAGGCGCAGCCAGGCGCAGAGGCTCCACGGTCTCTCTGCGCCGTCAACGGGCCTCGGCGTCTACGACCCCACAAGGCTCCAGGCGGTCTGCCCACGGCGCTTTCGGCTGCCCTGGCGGCCAGGATGGCCCGCGGCGCTCGACCCGCGTCCGAGGGGCCGATGACGCGCCGCCCAGCTCGCCCTGGACGCCAAGGCGGGCGCGCGGCGCCGCTGGATCGGCTTTGGGCACCGGGGCCGCTACCCGCGCTGCCGCCGCGGGCGCCGGCCGCGCTGCCGCGCGGGCGCGATGATCATTGAGCTGGCGACCGCGGGCGGCCGGCGCGAGTGACGCTGGAGATGCGCCCGTTGCTGCGAGGGGTACCCGCGCCGGCCGCAACGCAGGGCAGCCTCGGGCGCCCGCGACCCGCCCTCTGGCCGTCGCGGACCGACGGCGGCGGGCGGAGGCTGCTGCCCGCGGGGGCCAGGCCGCCAGCCGGCGCGACGCGGCGCCGGGCGATGACCTGCGCTTGGCGAGCCTGCGGCCTGCCACGCCGCCCAGTTACCGTTCCGCTGTCGTCGAGTTCACCGAGTATGCCGAGCGGCAGGGGCTGTCGCTCGACGCGCCCAGACTCTCAACCTCTATTTCGAGGATCTGTTCTTCGCGGGCGAACCGCAGTGCGTGGGAAGGATGGCCCTCTGCGGTCTCTGCGAAGAGCGGGGCTGGGCGGCAGCGAGGCCCAACTTTCAGAAGGCCAAGGGCGCCCTCGCGGGCTGGCCCTCTAAGCTGCCGCCGCCCCTTCGTGACCCGCCCCCTTTTGAAGCAGTGCAGCTCGCATGCTTGGCGCTTGGCAACGGGGCCAGCGCCGACTTGTTGGTGGCGCGAGGTACCCTAGTCCAGTTTGATATGTACTTTCGGCCAGGCGAGTTGCTAGCCATCAAGCCTGAGCGTGCGTTCGGCCCCCGCGCTTCAGGGGCTGCCGCAGATGTCACGGTCGTAGTTGCGCTTTGGGGTGAGGGGAAACTTGCTAAGAACAGAGACTTTGACTGCGCTGCGAAGGCGGGGGCAGCGCTGCCGCTCCGCAGGCTCGCCCCCGAGATTCTGTCAAAGCTGAGGAACCGCGCTCGCCGTCTCTCACCGCTTCCCCTTTTTTCACCCTGTCTCTTTACCCCTGTATGAGAAGATGCTGAAAGCAGCGGGCGTCTTTGCAGGCGCGGGCGACCGTCTGTCCGCGCCTCGCCAGCTGCGCCGCGGGGGGCCCTCGCGCGACGCTTTGAACAACGCGCGGCCCATCGAGGCCATCCAGCAGAGAGGCCGCTGGCGAGCGAAGGAGAGTGTTCGAATCTATGAGAAGCACAGCGCAGCTCTGCATTGCGCCAGCGCTCAGAGCTCACCTCCGAACAGATCGAGCGTGCCCGCCGTTTCACCGAAAGCCGTGCTCGTGATATCCTTCGTCGTGCGCGCGCGTAGTCTTCATCGCGCCAGTGCTGTTCAGCCACGCTCAGCCTTGTCGCTGCATAATTGTTATTCCCCGCCCGCCCTCCCTAGGGCATTTGCATATGGGGCTGGGACACGAGTTTCGTGTTGTGTGACTTCTGTGGAGGTTTATGATGCACTATCCGGCAATTGGCCGTCTCTTGTTGAGAACCATCCGTGGATGCCACGGCG
The DNA here is from genome assembly GCA_963575745.1 of Prorocentrum cordatum. Taxonomy (NCBI): domain Eukaryota; class Dinophyceae; order Prorocentrales; family Prorocentraceae; genus Prorocentrum; species Prorocentrum cordatum. The sequence goes on along the minus strand of CAUYUJ010002780.1, from coordinate 27,002 downwards.
TTTGCAGCTCACGGCCGTTGCGAAACATGTGCCTGAATCCAAAGTGCCGTCGCCCGTCTCCGCGACCCCTGGGGAGGCCACGCCTTTCAGGTAAGAGCGAATTGTCTTTAATTCGTTTCCCTGCAACCGTGTGGCCTCGAATGTTTCCGATCTTCTCTTCGTCTTGCCACGATCTCATTCTCGCGGTGACGTCTTGGCTTCAAGCTCCCGCCCGCCTCCCCCACGCACCACGAGTTCTGTGTTGTGTGACTTCTGTGGAGGTTTTGATGCACTATCCAGCAATTGGCCGTTTTTTCTTGAGAACCATCCGTGGATGCCACGGCGCTTGCAGCTCATGGCCGCTGTGAAACATGTACCTGAATCCAAAGTACTGTCGCCCGTCTCCGCGGCCCCTGGGGAGGCTACGCCTTTCAGGTAGGAGTGTATGTTTATGGCGTTTTTCCTCCCTCTAATGTTGTCGGAGGATGAGTTTGATATTGTATATGATGGTGAGGCTCCGGAGCCTCTGGCTCGAGCTGCGGCAGCTCATGCCCTCGAGGCTGGATACACCCTTCCCGCCGCTTTCTCGCTGCTCATTTTGCTGCTGACGTGGTCCATCAGAGGTTGGAGCAGGCGCATACCAGTTATGACAAGAGCAAGGTGACGGCTGTCAAGGCGATGGAGTAGATGGATGCAGCAATGCGCACGAAATCTCGCCGACTGAAAAGCAAACTCGGATGAGGCATCTGCCAAAGAAGGGTCCCGCCTATCGTTTTCCCCTCCTTCATCAGCATCCTCCTTCCTGCTACGGAATAGTGAGATGAGTCAGAGAAAGGGGCGGAGGAGGAGGAGGAGGAGGAGGAGGTACAGGAGGAGGGAGGGTCACCTAATTATCATCCGTCCTCTCTTTCTCGCCCCCTTCTTCTGTATTCGTCCCAGCAGCAGCAGCAGAGCCCCCGCCAGGTCATGCAGTGCGAATTCGTGGAGAACGTCCTGGAGTACGACATCGGGGACGAGGCTTCTGATGCTGCCGCGTGCGGGGCGTGCGGGGCCGGAGGAGGAGGGGGAGAAGCAGGAGGAGGAGGAGGAGGAGGATAAGTTGTCCTGATGTCAGCCAGCCTTCTCCGAGTCTCAGGAAACTTCCAGGGAAGAGGTTGGGGAGGAGGGTCAGCATCGTCTCACCTATCCCTCTCCCCACGTGGTCATGGTATCTAAGCTCTAGAAGCCCCACCCCCAGGGGGGGTAGTCCCCATGAAGCACGAGGGGAACATCGTATATCCCCCCCTGGGTGGGTAAGTCGACCAGCGGGGCCAAGGCCACGCAAGAGGGGATCAGGATCGGTTGAGCGATGGTCAGAGGGAGGGGGGAGGAATCCCTGTCTGCTATGCAGAGGCGAGGCTTCGAATCTGCGGCACGGGGGTGCTGAACCACCCATGATCGGCTTGGCTGCTTCATCATCACCAGATCCGTTTGCTTATGATCCTGTCGCAACCCGAGACGTGTCGGTAGGGCGGGCCGGGCGTTTCGCTTGATACTTCTTCAACATTGATGCTCCTGAAGCTCAGACCTTGCAAAAGTTTAACAGACGGAGGCCGTTTTTTCAAATTTTGGTTCTCGCTTGAGCGCCGCGCGCATTCGTCGTACAAATTCACAAGATCTTCACTGATGGAGGGCGGTTCCTTATTAAAAGGTGGTTTTCGCCTCAGCGCCGTGCACACGTGACTTCACATATTCCGATGGTTTTACTGATGGAGGGCGGTTCTTTTTCACAATCTGGTTCCTGCTTCAGCGCCGCGCAAATTCGTTTTCAAACATTGCGCGCGTTTCACGGATGGAGGCCGGTTCCTTTTCAGAATGTGGATCTCGATTTAGCGCCGACCACATTCGCTTGTCTTATGAAGTTACAAGAGTGTCACGGATTCTTATGGTTGCCACACCAGACATGGTGTCTTGTCACGATGTAGGACTCTCAGGGCGCAGTAGTCAACTTCGCGGTGTTGAACCTCCGAGGATATCGTCCTGGCATGATTCAGGATTGCCAGGACGCAACAGTAAGATTCATGCGCGGCGTTGAAGTCCCAGCAACGGTGTTCTGGCACGGTGCAGGATTTTCAAGCGATTGTCTTCCACCGTGGCATTTCCCCTCAATGAAAATAATCCTTGTAGGGGCCTCTAAAGAGGGAACTTGGAGGGAGGGTTTATCGTCGTCCTCCTCCTCGTTCTCCCTCTCCCTTCCCCTCCTGCCCCTATCCAGGCAGTTCTGCAGGGGTGGGCATGTGCGCTGCTCTCGCGAAATGACGCTCAGTGGGAGCCCCTCGCACCAAGACCAAGGACGCGCCAAGCGTGGTGCTCATCGCACGCACGCGCTAGCTATGATTTTGGGACGCTCGAAGAACTTGTGACGGTGTCGCCGCGTTTGGCATCTCGGCCACGGGGAGGATGAGGAACGATAGCAGCAGCAGGGGGAGATCGAGCAGGCAAGGCGGATGAGCAAAGGAGGAGGAGGAGGAGGAGGAGGAGGAGGAGGAGGAGGAGAAGGAAGAGAGAAATCAGGAGGGTATGCGAGGAGGCGGGGAAGGGGATAAGGACGACGAGCGGTAGGAGGAGGAGGCTGAGGAGGATGAGGAGGAGGAGGAGGTACGTAAAGAAAGAGAGGGGGGAGGAGGAGGAGGAGGAGGAGGGGGAGGAGGAGGAGGGAATTGATCATGACGAGTATAACGACGAGTAAGAGGATTATGAGGGGGACGGAGGGGGGTAGGACGACGACAGCCAGGAGTAGGAAGGGAGGAAGGGGAGAAGGAATAATGAGGAGCAGTCGGACCGGACGAGGACGGCGACGGCGGGTACGAGGAGGATGATGAGGACACCACGGATGACGACGACGACAACCAGAGGGAGGGGAGTGGAGGGGGCAGGAGGATAGTTGATAAGAATGAGGAAGGGATGAAATCGACGAGGGTAGGATGAGGTGCAGAAGGCGAACGGAAACGCGGGGAAGGAGAAGGATGAAGGATGCGGAGGAGGAGGACGACGATGAGGAGGACGAGCGACAACGAGGACAGTGACAAGCAATTTTGCAATGGAAAGATAACGTCTGCGCTGGTTTGCAGTTCTGACCTCAACGCTGCAACGAAACCAACAGGCGAATAACATACTGAAAAGGAGCCGCCCTCCATCGGTTCAATTCTTCACGCTTCGTGTATCTCCACCAGCCAAGTCGGAAACCCTGCCCATGAGAGTTGACGGGAAGAGGGACGAAGAGACACATGTAGTGAAACAGAATGGGCAAGCAGGGTGAACAGGGACATCTCTGGGAGCAAGGGGGCGGCTTTGGAGGGCCTCTTCGGGGAATGCTTCTTCGGGGGCCTGCGTGGGGGCGGGGGAAGAAGGAGGAGGAGGAGGCGGAGGAGGAGGAGAAGGAGAAGGAGGAAGAGGAGGTGGAGGAGGAAGGCGCCTACGACGACGACCACGACGACGAGTAAAAGGAGGAAACGGAAACTGAAGACGATGAAGGCAAGGACGTGGATTAGGACGAGGAGGAGGAGGAGAAGGACCACAACGAGGACGAGGACAGAGCCATCAAAGTCGCCCCTTGGAGCCCTCTTAGGACTCTTTTGGGGGATCTTGGAGTCCTCTTGGAGCTCTGTTGGGGGGTCTTGGGGCCCTCTTGGAGCCCTCTTGAGGGTCCCGTGGGAGCCCTGGAGGGCCTCTTGGGACCATCTTGGAGGCCATCGATCAAAAGGGGAGGGGTCACCGATTTTGTCCCCCCTCCCTCCCCTCCCTCCCCTCCCTCCTGGGGCCATCAACATCGCCTCTTGGGGCGCTCTTGGGAGCTCTTGGGGCCATTTGGGGGGCCGCTTGGGCCCCTCTTGGGCCTCTTTTGGGGCATCTTGGGGCCATCTTGAGGCCTCAAAAGCGCATCGGAAGCGAAATGGCTAGAAAGCAGCATACCTCGTTGTTTTTCTTTTGGTTTTTGACGGATCTTGGCTTCCTGGGAATGTCCCGAAGGGGGCTCCGAGAGCATCTGGAACAGTCTTATGGCCCACGTCGGGCCTCTTTGAGGTATGCCGTAAGCTATCTTGAACCATCGTCTGGTGTCTTGACCCATCTTGGAGCCGTCTTGGAGCCGTCTTGGACGCTCTAACGCCTCGCGCCCCCCCCCAAAAAAAAAACAAATCTGGCAGGGGGGAGGAGGTAACCCCTCCCGGAAAGGTGTTTGGAAGAGGAAAATTCGCTAGACCACATTAGCCTAAAGGACTGGTGACATCAGCGGAAGCTGTGAAGACGATTGTGCGTGGCGCAGAGGCGACGGCCACATATGGGAGAAGCGGGTCAATCTTCCACCCGTCCAGCGGTTTTCAGGCCGTTGAGATGAGCGGAGGAGGTGCCGAGGCGACAGCCACGCTTTGAAGGCAGCCCGTCGTCAATCTGCGCGGGTTTGTCGGAAGCCTCTGACGGCGAATGTGCGCGGCGCCGAGACGAGGAGAAGGATGGGGAGCCTCTGAGAGGGCCAGCGCGCGCCAAGACCCTGGATCTTTTCCTCCTCCTCCTCCTCCTCCTCCTCTCCTCTCCTCCTCCTCCGAGCTCCAGGGCCATCGTGTCTTGGTGCTCCCGTGGGCCAAGGTGTGCACCCTGTGCGGCTCCTATCAGGTGTCCAGTGGCAAAGTTGCGAATTGCAGGTTGCAGGATAGCTGTTTGGGGCCGTCGGAGCACGGGCAGACCAGATACAAGCAGACATCTACTATATCTGCTATCAAGGCTGGTCGCCATCCCAAGTCGGGCAAGTCTTTAAGACCCGACTAATCTTGTATGATAGGCCCGTGCTCCCGTCCCTCGGTTGCACGACCAGGCCTGACGCTGGTCCTCCTCCTCCTCCTCCTCCTCCTCCTCCTCCTCCTCCTCCTCCTCCTCCTCCTCCTCCTCCTCCTCCCTCGTCTCCTCGACAATCTGGAAGTTGCTGGGGAAGGCGATGCCCTGCGTGCCCACCTGCGCCCAGTTGCGAAGCGTACCCCTGCGGGTCGAATCGACGCTGGGGCAGTGACCACCTCCGCTAGGGCCCACACGGCTGCAGGCTGCCGTCGGATTCTGAACACCAGCCGCCATTTCGGAGGAAACTGACCTGCAGGGGCAGGGGTCACATCGTGTGGTTGCCCCCTAGCCGCGCGCGCGCGCGAGGCCGCAGACGAGGTCGACTGGGTCACACACCACAGGGCCTATCGGGCGCGCCTCCCGGCAAATCCACCAGGGGCGGCGCGGGCAGAGAGGGAGAGATAGCTTCGTGGGGGGTGGGAGGAGGAGGAGGAGGAGGAGGAGGGAGGAGGAGAAAGAGGGAGGAGGAGGAGGAGGAGGAGGAGGAGGAAGAAGAGGGAGGAAGAGGGAGGAGGAGGAGGCAGCTTAATTCGATGCGACCGAAAGTCGCTGCTGCCTGCGAGATCAAACTCACGATGGCCGAAACGCTAGAAACGTTAAGAGGAGGACGACGACGACGACGTCGACGGCCAAGACGGGGGAGGGAGAAGGAAGAGGAGGAGGGAGATGAAGAGAGGTCGGGACACGAAGCGCTCGCGACTGCTCGCCCCGGCGGTGCACATCTCTCCTTCGCGCCCGCGCGGCACTCCTGCGCCAAAGTGACGCGACATTGGCTTGGCTGCGAGGGGGGGAGGGCATGTGAGAGGAAGCGAGTGGAGGGAGTGGCGGGGGGATGGAGGGGGGGAGCGGGAGGGGAAAGAGAGGGGGAGGAGGATGACGGGGTGGAGGTGGGAGAGGGTGGGGGTGACAATCCAGGCGCGCTCGCGCCTCATATGACATCCCATCCCTCCCGCCCATCTCTTCCGTTTGCGCTGATCTCTGCCCGTGGACGCGCGCCCTGACGGACCTGCAGCTCCAGCCAGAGGGCCACATCGCGTTGTACGCAATCGGGAGACGGGAATCTGCAGGCACAGGGGGAGGAGGAGGTGGTCGGTGGTCAGGAGGATGAGCGGGCGGCAAAGGACGAGGACGAAAGGGAGCGGGAGGAAGAGGAGGACCAGGGAAAGGAGGAGGCGGGGAAATGCGGGGGGCGACAATTCGGATCCAGAAAAATGGCCGGCGCTGGGGCGAGAACGCGACGGGAGCAAAGCGCCGATCCGAAAATGGAACCCACGTTGCGGACGGAACACTAGTTTGGAGCACAGAAAGCAATCGGATTGTAGCAAACACAGCAAAACTGTGTTCTCAAATCCGAAAAAAAAAGAAGCGGAGAGGGCCCGCCGTCATCCTGATGACCTCAAGGGGAAGAGGAACGTCGTCTTCAAATTGTTCAACTGAGGTGGGGGAGGGGGAGGTGGGGGAGGAGGAGGAGGAGGAGAGGAGGAGGAGGAGGGAGGAGGAGGAGAGGAAAACGGAGGAGAACGGAGGGAGGAGGAGGAAATGGAGCAGGAGGAGGATGAGTGAGGAGGAGGAGGAGGAGGAGGAGGAGGAGGAGGAGGAGGAGGAGGAGGAGAGGGAGCAGGAGGAGGAGGAGGAGGAGGACGATGACGAGGAGGACGATGGATGGGCGGGCCGCCTGCCGTGGGCACGAGTGCCTCCCAGAAAAGACCCCAACAGGGAGCGACATGCGCGGCGCCGACGCGCTCGATGGGCAGAAGGCACACCGCGTCCGACCACGCAGAACATCCCGCCGCGTGCCCGGCGTGTGCATGCGCTTGCGGCAGTTCGTGACGCGGCGAGGCTCACTCGCCTCCTCCCCCTCCTCCCCCCCTCCTCCTCCTCCTCCTCATCCTCCTCCAGCCGTGTTGGCCCTGCTGCCCCTGGCGCCAGCGCGCGGGGGGCTTCCAGGGGCCATCGACAACCTTCACGAGGTATCGGCTGGAGTCCGCGATTTTGATTTCAGGATCAAGGGCACGAGTAGTCGGTGAAAAAGCGATGGAACGCAGAGCTCGCCAGAGGCGGAAACAACAGGATATTGGTCGCTTCGATCCATGGCCACCTCTCCAGCCGCTCATTCCGCCCACACCTGGGCCGCAGTGCGGAGGAGGTCCACCGTCCTGGCCGCAGGGCACACAGCGGGGAGCGTGGTGGACGCCGCGGCCGCCACCGCCGCCGCCGCCACAGCCTCTGGCGGGCGATCATGATGTCAAGGTCCGGTGCAGTTAGTCAACTTGCAGGTGATGGGCGTGGACTTCCAAGCTCGCGCTGTATCGCAACGCGTGCTTATGTGGGTCAGCCTTCTCGAATATGCTTTTTCTCTAGGAGAGCCAGGGCACCAGGAAGAGAACGGGCAAAGGGAAGGGAGTGGGCGGGGGTGCGCCCGACTTCTCGCCCCAGCTTCAGGCGTCGTTCAAGGCCCATGCCGGCTCTGAGTCCGCCAGGGCCGCCCAGGCGTTGCTGCAGGTTTCGGCGGCCGAGGCGGCTCGCCAGGCCAAGCCGCACAGCACCCAGATGGTCACAGAAGTTTCGGCGAAGGTGCAGCGGGCTCAGGCGACGTTTGACAAATCGCAGAAGGCCCAGGTCAAGCTCGCTGCTGATATGGAGAAGGACACGGGGGTGCTCCACGAGGCCGCCAAGGCGCTGGCCGAAGCGAGGCAGGAGGGAGCCAGCCTCTTCAAGGCCACGTTGCCGAAGGATGCGCCTGGGCCAGGTGCACAGCGTAGCGGAGCGCCCACCATAGACCATAGACTTGAGCGCCATGCTCACGTCCTGTGACTTGGACGATTCCATGTTCTCGCTCAACATGGGGGTGGACTTCGACAACGATGACGGAGTTGTGACCCAGGCCGACATCGAGGAGCTCGAGAGGCGCGAGGCCGCGGTGAAGAATGCGCTGTATGACACCATGAAGACTTCCTTCGGCAATCTTAAGGAGAAGCGCAAGAAGCATCGCGATTCGTTGGCGGCGCTCCGCGAGAGGAACATCCAGAGGAGGAAGACCACGCCACTTCCTGGCAGTGGCGGAGGGGCTCAGGTGGCGGCGCCAGTGGCCCAGGATCCAGCGGCCCCACCTGGGAGACAAGGCGGAAGGGGAGCAGGCGTCAGCGGGCCCAAGCCAGCCTGGCTCAGGGGCCCCAGCCCAGCCCCAGAGTCTGCCAACTCAGAGGCAGGTGGCGCCGACGCGGTGGCGCTGAAGATGGGCGCCATCGCTGCGAAGCTCGGTGGGGAGGCCGAGGCCGTGCGGGACCGTGCTCGCATGGAGGCGGCGGAGCGGTCGAGCCTTTAGCCCGCGACCCGCTTGACCTCGGTGGGCCGTCGCATGACGGAGGTCGAGGGGTCGATCCCGCTCCACCGAGTACGTTTACCATGCCGACCACTACGAGGGCTTCAGCGCGGTGCGCCCCCGCTGGGCAGGTTGTGAAGGCGGGCCCTACTGCGACGACATGCAGCGGCCGCCCCGACCCCGAGAAGCTAGAGACATCCCCGCGGCGCGCGCCCCCAGGCCACGAGCGTCAGACACTGTCCGCGACGACGGCCAGGGTGGCCCCGCTCGGGAAAATCGCTGCGGGATGGGGTTCGCCGAGGACTGGGTCAGACGGCTGGGGCGGACTCGCTGGAGCCCGCGCTGCCCATGGCGAGGGGGGGCGCGTTGTCTCTTCCGAGGGGGCCGATCCACGAAATCCAGTGCGTTCGCAATCTTAGCGGCGGGGGACCAGCGCCGGAGCCCCTAGCCCAACAACGCAGAAGAGCCAGTATCATCACTCCTGAGGCCAATGTTTTGCCGGCGGAATCCCACTCCTGTCTTCAGGATTGGAGAAACGCTGGGCATGTTGGAGTCGTTTCGGCAGCCTACTCCACGTCCTCTACCGTCAAGGCGGGGGGGCATTACTATGGGGGTCGGGGAAAGGTATATGGCTGCTTCCCCGAGGCATATGGCTTCTTCGCCGCGTGACCAGGTCGGCCTGAGGCAGCCGTGTCATGGGAAGCAGTCGGGATTTGACTTGCTGGATTTGGTTGGGGTGCAGGTTCGCGCGTCGGGGCAGTCTCTGCTGATCGTGGGAGCGCGCCCTACCACCTCGATTGGCGTCGCGGGCAATCTGCAGGAGCTCGCCAATCTCGGAGCGATCCGCAGAACAGTTCAGGCTTCATGGCTCGTGGCAGGAGATTCGATTTGCACTCCTCCTCAGCTGGGGCAGTCAGGCTGGCTCAGACTACACTTGCACTTTAGGCTGCGGCCGCATGGTGGGTTTCCTCACCATCGACCGGCGAGCTCGCCGCCTGTTTCCTGCCGAGTGTGCCGAGGCGGATTTCGCAGCGGCGGAATGGGCAGGCAATGCTCATTATGGCCTGAGCATCACGTTAGATTTTGGCATGGCTCTCGCGCCAGGGTGGACTCTGCAAAGGCCCAGGCCCTCCGATCACCCCGATGGGCCCAAGCTGGCCCCTAATCCCAGCAGCAGGAGATCGAAGGCAACGGCGCAGGCGCAGCCGCGGGCTCAGAGCGCATCGCAACCCCGCGCGTTTGAGGAGGCGACCCCGTCGCGGGGTCCGCGCGAGAAGCTTGCCATCGAGAGTCCACCCACGCTTCAGAATTTGCATATGGCGTTTCACGGCGAACCGGAATCAGGCATTGCGGACGAGGCAAGCGCGCGGCGACGCACCCGACGCACTGGGACCTCAGGAGAAGGAAGACGTCGCTTCGGGCCACGAGAAGTGCATATCAGTGTTCAGCGAGAGTGGGGGCCACAGTCGAAAGATTTGTTGTGGCGCCCCCTTCGGGAGCGCAGCGTTTCAAATTCTCCCCCACTAAGACACAGACCCTGTTCCGACCAGGCCCCGTTCCGACCCGCCCGGTTCCGCCGACGCCCGAATCCGACGCGCCCGGTTCCGACCAGGCCCGGTTCCGACCAGGCCCGGTTCCGACCAAGCCCGCCTCCGACCCGCCCGGTTCGGACCCGCCCGGTCCCGCCCCGGCCCGGTTCCGCCGCCGGACGGGCGCGCAGTCCTGGCGCCCGAGGCTTTCACGCGGCGGAACAGGGCCGGTCGGAACAGGGCCGGCGGAACAGGGCCTGGGCGGAACAGGGCCTCGGCGGAAGAGGGCCGGTCGGAACAAGGCCGCGGCGGAACAGGGCGGGCCGGAACAGGGCCGGTCGGAAGAGGGCCTCGGCGGAACAGGGCTTCGGCGGAACAGGACTGGCGGAACAGGGCTGGCGGAACAGGGCCAGCGGCCTTGTTCCGCAGTAGTAGTAGTAGTAGTAGTAGTAGTAGTAGTAGTAGTAGTAGTAGTAGTAGTAGTAGTAGTAGTAGTAGTAGTAGTAGTAGTCGTAGTCGTA